>JASDQU010586978.1:38628-49719 GCA_032191745.1 Picea mariana | reverse complement strand
GGAAGGTCCTCCTTCCTTAATGGGTTATCTATTTTCTTCCCCCTTATGCAAACATATATCTCCTCAATGCATTCCATGCAATGTGCTAGCTATGAGCACCTTTATTCCAAATCTCCCTTGATTCATCATTGTACCCATGGTTCTCCTTACTCATGCATTTTATTGCAAGGATTATAGCTCATTCTTCACTGGCATAGGCTTCCTCTCTTTATTGTTCATATTCGTCTTTCCTAAATCTTACCCCGCTTGGGTAGCAGTGGCATACAACAACCACTCAAAAATTATTTGCATATCTTTAAGATAATGAACTCGTTTCAGAAGGGATTCTTACCAAGTTCATTCATACCTTATGCCACATAGGTATGAACATTTTTATACCTTATTTGACTACTAGCACCCTTTCTGATATTACCTCCCCATTGGTGCTTTATGGGGACTTTTAAATTCCTTTCAATAATCTTTTAACCACAACCTTCTCATAGTCGTCCTCTGCTTGAGGTTGTCCATAATTGGCAATTCTCTTTCTCAACAACTCCAATTTTATTTCTACACATGACATATATCACAAATATATTAGTCGTCATGTAAAATAAAAATGGTTGCATCATAGCATTCAAATCAATAAAAAAAATTCAGATATTCCCCAACATATCTCTATGTAGTCTACCACATTACTCCTTAATGTGTTAGATAGTGCAGTCTCAATCAAAAAAAAATTATATGATCATAAAACCATCAACATCCTTATGCAAAAGCACTTACCTGCTTTAGTAAATCAATTTCTCGTACTAGGGTGATAACTGGTACTAGGGGTCCATGTCGTACCCACTAATCTGAACAACTCCTGCCAAAACATACTCATGAATCTGTTGTCCATGTCACTGATAATGGTCTTGGGTAGGGCGTGTAATCTGAACACCTCTCTGAAAAATAATTCAGCCACCTGTGTTGCACTGAAGTCTGTGGCTATGGAAAAGAAGTGTGCAAACTTCGTCAACCTGTCTACTACTATGAAAATACAATCTACCAGGTAACTCCGGCCTTCAGTCCTTTTGGAGCATACATTCTAACATCCTAAACCTCCCAGAGTTTCTAACTCCCAAACTCCTAAGGTCCTGCCATGTAGCTCCAGACTTTGTTCCATTTGAAGCATACATTCTAACATCCTAAACCTCTCAGAATTTCAAACTCTTGAACCCCCGAGGTCCTGCCATGTAGCTCTGAACTTTGTCCCTTTTGGAGAATATGTTATAACAACCTAAATCTCTCAGAGTTCTGAACTCCTGAACTCTTGGGGTCCTAATAGCCATTAGGTCCAACAGTCATGCATTAGGGGGTGACACGCGACAAAGGACAGAGATGACACATCACCCTATCAAGGGGTGACACATGTCACATTCCAGTTGGCATATAAGGCTTGTAAAAAGCATGAATCATGGTGAAACGTGCCATGCCAAAAATAGTTCCATGTTACCATGGGTGACGTCGACATGCCACGTCACTCCAGACGGATAGCCTCTGGAAGCCTTTAATATTGACTACCTGTGAAACCGCCTGGAGCTCTGAAGTCTGAGTTCCTTCTAGCCACCTTCCACTACTTTTTATCCCACAATCGAGATAATTCCACATAGATCCCCAGATCTACGGCCTTTGCTACTTCGTGACTTCGTAGTTCAGGGGTTTGGTTGTGTAATCTCCTCTTTACTCTCAGAGTGGTTAGGGTCAGGATGACCACATTCTAGATCCAATGGCTAGGAGGAATCTCGATGCGTCTTCGGATCGACAATTCATGTTACTTCACAAATTTGTCGTTCGGGGGTTCTACCCATTTAAAACTTTGTTTCTCCTAGAGTGGTCAACGCCAGACTAACCGTGACTTAGATCCAACGACCAAGAAATGTCTCGAAATGTCCTTAGATATACGAATCTCGTCACTTCATGAGTTCGACGTTTGGGGGCTCTACCTGCTTAACACTCCTTTTCTCCCAGAGTAGGACTTCGCTGAAGTGTTATACACAAATCCTTCCACTGGTTGATCAGATGGTTAGGAGAGGTTCTCAGTGGAATCCTGAGATCCATGACTCAAATTAATTCACAACTCTGGCATTCGGGGGTTTTGGTGTTATGACACCTCTATTCTCCCGAAGTGGTCAACGTCGGAATGACCTCGACATAGAACCAATGGCCAGGGAAGATCCCAAGTATCCTCAGATCTGTGACTCACGTTACTTCACGACCGATAATTGGGTCAGGATTTAATTAGTGGGCCAGATCCCACGGTCATGGTTAAGAGACCAAGAGATGTCGGTCAACATTGTAGGTAACTAAACCATTAGGTTACCTTCAATTGGTTTCAGAGATTTTAATGTCATAGCATGCCATAGCTCCGAAATCTTGGAGTTTTGAAGCCATAATAGCTTAGCTCCTTTCGGACCTAGAGAAGGGTTCCAAGGTCTCGATCATATGGATTCTCTAACATGACCCAAGGCTATATGCTCTACTTTTAGCCATTATTTGGTTAGGGTTGTGGACATGATATCTTGGTCACACAGACAGATGATTTGAAGGAGGCGTCTTCCATCCACAGAGCTCGAATTTAGTAATCCAGCAAAGGTAAATTTGAGGGGTCGATAGGACATAATTATTTCATCTAAATCTACCGCAAATCTTTCATTACAAATTCAATCCTTGGAAAAAATTCCCTTAAGGATTTTTCAACAAATACAAAGATCGTAAACTTATTATTAGATTCATTTATAGACCCATGTCTAACGGTTCCCATGCTGCTAAGCAATGGAAAATAGAAAACCATTCAAATGCAGGGGTTTACAGAGGAATGATAAGAATTTCTAATATAAATCAAACCCTGCAAATATTAGTCATAGACACAAACATTCAAATCATGCATTTCAATTCCAGTGCACAGGGTAAACGAAATACTTATCTATTATAGTCAATCATCGACCACTAATTGTGGGTGTTCACCTTTCCACCCAACCATAGGCTCAAAGGAATTCAATCTTAGCACTTTGGAAACCCCTGTGCCAAGCCATAATATCAATAGGGAACTATTGTAGTTTCTCATCGGCTATTTCTCTATCACAACCTCTGCTAGGTTTATCAGATGCTCCCTCTGCATCAAGCTCACGACCTTCTTCTCAGGTCCTTTTTTCTAAAAATTCTTAGAGGTCCTTTCTCTTTTTCTCTCCAATAACCAGAACAACTTAATCTTCCAGTTATTATTCTTAGTTGGATATCCTCACATTCTCTTCCTCTTTCTATCTGCATATCCTTGATCGCACGCCCACTCTTGGTGTGTCTACTTCTTGTCTTCCTTCGTGTGTATTCTTGCATGCCTTTTTCCTCCCAAGGAAGGTTATGGAGCTATCCTATTCCTTCTGTCAAAAGAAACTAGAGTCATTCTGGGCGTGCAGGACTCTATGGTACTTCAAACTCACAGTCTTATGTCTCCTTATCCAGAACCTCCATGCTTCCATTCATGGGGGTAGTTGATTGTTCAAACACCAATCATTATTTCATTAACTGATTTTTCCTTGGAATCCGGATGAGGATTATTATTTCAACAAAGATAAATTGGGTCATTTTGACATAATCAACCCTCTCTATAGTTTCCTCACTCTTTCCTCTAGTGATATCATGGAAAATACTTCATGGCTTCACCCCCACAGTTAGTCATTGGAAATATAAACAATAATACATTAATATTGTTCACAGGTCATAGCATTGTAATCATAATTAATGATTAATTACAAGTTGGGGGGAAACATGGGTGTTAGAATCCCCTCCCCCTTAAAAGAAACACCTTCTTCAGTGTTGTTTCTCAGTAACACCTATCATGCCTTTGTCATTCAACTGCTTTAGAAATATTGATCCTCTTTCTTGATTAGGTCCTCTCTAGACTCTTAGCCTTCATCATCTTCCTTCAATAATCTTGGAAAATAATCATATTAATCACAATTTCATGCAGAAACATTTTATTGTTGTGTGAAATTCAAGAGAAAAATTTCATAATCTAGCACAATACTTATCTGTATTGTTCGTGGATTTGCATCTACATGGATGTTTTTTTATCTTGGCTCATTGTTTTTCTTGGACATACCCATTGTGTGCATGATCCCAATCAATAGTTTATAAGAATTATCAAAGTCTCATCTTCCTTGTGGTCACTCACCCTCCAGGCCCAGGCTCATGCATTCCCTTCTCTGCTATACATTTCCTCGGGCGATCCATCTTGCCTTGCCAAGGATTTCTCACAGAGGAAGATTTCTAAAGACTTCCTTGAGCCTTACACTCGAGGTGTCCCTCAAAATTTCTCTATGGAGGTGTCTCTATGGCTTGTTTTGTCACAACACAACATATTCTAGGAAGATGATGGCTCACCAAGCGGTTCCCCTGTCTCAAGAATATCCTTTTTCATGTTTTCCAGCTTGACAACCTTCACCCATCCTTTCGAGACAAATCTTTTTCGTGTCACCTGTATTCAAATGATATTTATGAATATGAGATATTATCATCAATTTCAAGTTCATAATTTATGACAAAATTATGAGATATTATCATGAATTTCAAGTTCATAATTATCTTGCAAATCTGTCACCCACAGACATCCAAATTCCAGATTTATTTTCAGATATGTTCCTCTCAGGAAACAGATTCACAAGTATGGGACTTTCCTTCTCATAGAAGTTTTTATTAGCAGGCAATTGGTCTTCCTTATGGGCTTACGACACTACCATATCCAAGGCCTTTTTCTTCCTGCAATTTCAACATGCCTCAGCCAAACAAATTGTTAGTTTTCCTGCACATTATATTTTCAACGATATGCATACTAATAGTCCAAGTCATTTTCATCTATTCAAGGGTACATAGCAAAAGGAAATATCATTATTTACCTATGCATCCTATCAACATACCAAATTGTCCAAATGTAACTCAAATATCATTTGAATTTAATGAGTGTGTCAATCTTCATGGCCACATCCATACCCAATGTACCCTTACATTGGGTTCATATTTTCCATACTTATGACAAGCACATTTCCATGGTGTGTTGGAGCTCAACCAACCTATTCACCATAGGTTTATTCATTCTCATTCACTCTTACAACAGGACTATGCTACTGCTACGAGTTGATCACAATCCCAAATGAGCACATATGAAACTAAAATTTTCTCTTGAATGCACCCAAGCATTCTTCCATCATTAGTAACTAGAGTGCCAACACTCATGGCCAGCAAAAATTATCTTTTATTTGGCACCTCTACAATTCAAGTAGAGTATTGGAAGGTCCTCCTTCCTTAATGGGTTATCTATTTTCTTCCCCCTTATGCAAACATATATCTCCTCAATGCATTCCATGCAATGTGCTAGCTATGAGCACCTTTATTCCAAATCTCCCTTGATTCATCATTGTACCCATGGTTCTCCTTACTCATGCATTTTATTGCAAGGATTATGACTCATTCTTCACTGGCATAGGCTTCCTCTCTTTATTGTTCATATTTGTCTTTCCTAAATCTTACCCCGCTTGGGTAGCAGTGGCATACAACAACCACTCAAAAATTATTTGCATATCTTGAAGATAATGAACTCTTTTCAGAAGAGATTCTTACCAAGTTCATTCATACCTTATGCCACATAGGTATGAACATTTTTATACCTTATTTGACTACTAGCACCCTTTCTGATATTACCTCCTCATTGGTGCTTTATGGGGACTTTTAAATTCCTTTCAATAATCTTTTAACCACAACCTTCTCATAGTCGTCCTCTGCTTGAGGTTGTCCATAATTGGCAATTGTCTTTCTCAGCAACTCCAATTTTATTTCTACACATGACATATATCACAAATATATTAGTCGTCATGTAAAATAAAAATGGTTGCATCATAGCATTCAAACAATAAAACATTTTCAGATATTCCCCAACATATCTCTATGTAGTCTACCACATTACTCCTTAATGTGTTAGATAGTGCAGTCTCAATCAAAAAAAAATTCTATGATCATAAAAACATCAACATCCTTATGCCAAAGCACTTACCTGCTTTAGTAAATCAATTTATCATACTAGGGTGATAGCTGGTACTAGGGGTCTATGTCGTACCCACTAATCTGAACAACTCCTGCCAAAACATACTCATGAATCTGTTGTCCCTGTCACTGATAATGGTCTTGGGTAGGGCGTGTAATCTGAACACCTCTCTGAAAAATATTTTGGCCACCTGTGTTGCGCTGAAGTCTGTGGCTATGGAAAAGAAGTGTGCAAACTTCGTCAACCTGTCTACTACTATGAAAACACAATCTTTCCCCTGTGATCTGGGCAAACCGGTGATGAAATCCATGGATATACTTTCATACTTGTGCTCTGGAATGGGCAGGGGCTAAAACAGTCCTGCAGGGTGCATGTGCTCATCCTTGTTTTCTTGGCATGTAGTGCAGTCTTTGACATGCTTAATTACATCTTCCTTGAGGCCCTTCCATGCAAACCTCTTTCTCACCTGCTTGTATGTCTTACCGATACCTTGATGTCCTGCTACTGGTGAGTTATGACATGCATGCAGTATCTTGGCTTTGAGAGCTGATCCAAAAACTAAGAAAATTCGGCCTTTGTAATAAATATGGTCCTTCATGAATCTGAAGTTGTCATCCTGTATTTTTCCATCCACAAGTTGACAAGTAAAGTGATCCTTTGCATATTCCACTATCAAGTGATTCGTCCAGTCAACTGACATACCAGACATGGAAAAAATGGATGGCCTCTTGGATAATGCATTGTCTATTGTGTTGTTCTTCCCTTTGACGAATTCAATGTCAAAGTCATAGGCCTGTATTTTCCTTACCCCTTTTTTCTATCTTTCATTCAAATCCTTTTTCTCCAATATATATTTAAGATTTTTATGGTTTGATTTGACCACAAACCTTGCATCTACCAAATATTGCCTGAATTTGGCTAGTGCATGCATGATAGCCAGCATTTCTTTGTCGTAAATGTTGTAAAGTAGTTCAGGGCCCCTGAGTTTTTGGCTTTCATAGGCAAGGGGGTGCCTATTATGCATCAACACGACCCCTATACCTTCCCTTGAGGCATCACACTCCAAAGTGAAGGGTATGCTGAAATCTGGAAGAGCTAGAACTAGGCAAGTGCTCATGACCTCTTTCATTCTCTCCATCGTGGCTTGGGCCTCTTCATTCCATTTGAAGGACCCTTTTTTGGTCAGGTCAGTCAAGGGTGTGCACAGTTGAGAAAACCCTTTAACAAATTTCCTGTAGTATGTGCATAGGCCCAGGAATCCCCTTAGTTCTATGAGTGTCTTCGGAGTAGGCCATTCCCTAATGGTTGTTATTTTCTCTTGATGTACCTGTACAACTTTTTCCCCTATGATGTGTCACAAGTAGAGCACCTCTGTCATCCAAAACTCACACTTGGATTCCTTGGTGTATAGTGATTGTTCTTCCATGATTGACAGGATTTGGCCCACATGTCGGAGGTGTTCCTCCCATGTATTGTTGTAAATGAGCAAGTCATCAAAGAATACTAACAAGTGTTTCCTCAACTGTTTGTTGAATGCATGGTTCATGCAAGACTGAAATGTGGTGGGGGCATTGGTTAGCCCAAAGGGCATTACCAAAAACTCGTAATGGCCATAGTGACACCTGAAGGTTGTTTTCGAGATGTTCTCCTCCCTCATCTTGATTTGATGGTAGGCCGAACGAAGGTCAATTTTTGTGAAATAGATAGCTCCATGCATCTCATCTAGCAAGTCATCAATCCTAGGTATAGGGTACCTTTTTTTGATCATCTTTTTATTCAAAGCCCGGAAGTCAATGCACATTCTCATCGTTCCATCCTTCTTCTTGACCAAGACTACTGAAGAAGCAAATGGGCTTGAACTCGGCCTGATGTGTCCCATGTCTATAAGCTCTTTGATGGCCTTCTCTATCTCATCTTTATACTTCTTGGGATGCCTATAGGGTGTGGTGATAACTGGTTTAGCCCCTGATTCTAGCTCAACTATGTGCTCAAATCCCCTATCTGGTGGCACACCTAGAGGAATCGATCCAAACACCTTATGGTGCCCGTCAAGAATTATTTTAATCTTTAGGGTGTAGTACACTTTTCCCTTCTCATCCACACGTGTTGAGACCTTACATTCTACTGCGTACACAATTTATTCCCTCCTGAAGATGGCTTCCATCCTCTTGGCCGTTACCACTCTGGTAGAGTTACCTGTCATGCCTCTAAGAACAACCTTCCGTCCTCCTTCCTCTACAAAGGACATTTCCATGGTCTTGTAATTGGTGGTGATAGGCCCTAAAGTGTTGAGCCACTGCACCCCTAGGATGATGTTGGTGTCTGGAAGATCCATCACATAGACATCCTACACTAGTTCATGCCTTCCCAAGGTGAGCTTCATACCTGGGATGTATCTGTCACAACACATAGTACTATTGCCTGCTACCTCCACTTTGAATCCTTCAAACTCTACTCTAGGTATGTGCCTCCTCTTTAGTAATGTTGCATAAATGAAATTGTGGGAAGCTCCTCCATCAATCAGAACTGAAACTCTTTGTCCCTGCAAGACCGTTCTCATCCTGAAGGTGTTGAATTTGGGTACCCTGTTGATAGATGCCAAGGTGGCCTTCTCTCCAGCCGCACTGTCTAGTTCTGGAACCTCCTCTTCTTCTGTCTTTGAAGTTTCGGCCTCAATGTTCTGTATCGGACCATACTCTTCCTCCTCTTCATTGTCCGAGGTAACCTCTATATAGTGTACCTAGCCACGTCCCATGCACTTATGTGATGGATTCCATGGTTCCTTGCAAGTGAAGCAGAGTTGCTTCCTCCTCAGTTCCCTCCTGGTGTTATCATCTATCCTACCACGAACCTTGTCAAACCCTTTAGGGTCACATCCTCCATGATTCATTGGAGGTCTTTGGTCTCTTCCTCCACTGTTAAGAGGTGGTTTGGGTATGAATTTAGGCTTAGCAGCTGGACCCAAGTCCCTCGTCTTCCAAATGGCCTCCTGTATGTTGTTGGGTTTGAAGGCCTTTACCCAACCCTTCAAGGGTTCCATCAACCCTTCTGTGAAAAGCATCATGAGCCTGGTCGGTGACATATCTTGTACCATAACTGCCAAACTATGAAATTCAACAATATATACTTCAGCCATACCTATTTTCTTGAGTTGGGTGAGCTCTCGGAAATGCAGCCCAGGATCTCCTTGATCAAATCTATCAATGAGCCTCTGAGTGAATTCTATATAGGATACAATCTGATTGTGGCCGAGTGTGGTGAGTCTATGATACCACCAGTCATGAGCCTTGCCATCCAAGTACATAGTGGAAAACTTGATGGCCTCCATCTCCCTCATGGGGTTGAGCTGTAAGTAGGTATCCAGCTTTTGTACCCAATACTGTGTTGTCATCTTGGCCGTACCATCAAAGTATGGAATATTTATCTTCCCTGCTCTATGTTCAAACTCAAAACTGCCCCTGTGGTTCGTCCTAGGTTGATTTATGAACTTGAGTTGGCAATACTGATCTAAGGACATCTGTCTTTGGACCCTCATATCCAAATTGTAGTACTCCTTGGTAATCCTTGCCAGTTGTTCCACAAAGTCTTCAACCTGTTCTTGTTTCCCTTTCTCATCTGTGAATGTGGGCATGTAATGTCTAGGGTTAGCTTTGCTACCTGAATGTTGGCCAAGCTGTTCATCTGTGAACATAGGCATGTATCGTCTCTGATTGACCCTGCTACCCATCTGACCCTGGGCCGTGTCTCCTTCCAGAATTCCTTCGGTTCTAGGTACTTTCTCTGGATTATATCTGATCTCCTCATGGACTCCATTGGATCCACTAGCCTCCTTATTCCCATATGTATCAGGGTTCTTCCCTTGATGGGTCACTTGCATCAAAAGTTCATTTAACTTGGATTGATTCTTTTTCATTATCAGCAGGTTCTCGTCAACCCTCTTCAAAGTTTCAGAGAGTTCGACCTATCCCCTTCTACTGGTTTCATGGTACTCGCCCAAGTGTTGGACCAATGTGCTTTCCATGCGGTTGAGGGATTGCTGGAGCTTGTCAAACTCTGTTGCTATGAGAGCCAAGCCTAGAGGCTCGTGGCCATCACTTGACCCTTCCATTTCGGCCTCTATTTCACTGCTCGGTTTCTTCCTTCGACCCATGAAAATACCACTATACCTCTGCATGCGATGATCCTTCCACGAGTTTGGAGGATCGAAGCTCTGATACCACTGTAATGATCCCAAGCCAAATTTTTCACTTGGATCACTAACTACCACTGATTTGTTGTTGTGGAGGTGTTTATTGAGTTATCTAGTTATTCAGTGCATTCTTACAAGATTCATTCAACACATGAATATCACATTACATTCAAGATATAAAATCACAAGCAAGATTTGGCCTTTTATTATGAGTAATATGGAACCAATACAATAGATAGCCGATCTGGAATAATCATTAGATGGCTTTGAAGACAATAGATATGAGCTGCTACAAAATGCTCTGTCGATACAAAATAAGCCTCCGAAGGCTGGATATGAAATGAAGATCACTACAAGCTTTCAAACCCTCCAGTTGAAGAATGCCATGCTCCCATAGAAGACTGAAACCCTCAATAAATCGATCCCACTAAAGGAAGACTCCAAATGAGTCCAAACTAGGCAAAGTGATAGATCAGAATGATGGGATCCCCCTCCTAAAAACTCAAGCTGAACCTCCAAGGAAAACTCCTCCAATTTTTGAACCTTCTACTGAAGTTGTGCCCTCCTTGATGCCTGAAACCCTAGGAGATTCAGCCCTGACAAGGAAAGCCTCCAAATGCCCTAAAAATCCCCATGAATGTAGATCGATCTATGTGAACCCCGTGGGAGAAGTTCCAGACTTAGATTCTAAGTGTAGCCATTTTTGGAATAATCCAAAATTCAACAAGGTATGCCATTTTTGTTATAAATCATTTTCTGGGAGGTTCCAAGAAGTGAAACCTGGATAAATTGCAGACAAGACACTGAAGAACATTGTGTACTATTTTTATACCTTTATTCATTACAG
>JASDQU010586977.1:1009-47514 GCA_032191745.1 Picea mariana | reverse complement strand
CATCAAACTGCCAACTGCACTCGCATATGGCAGTTTGATGTATGAAATGGTCTTTACTAGACTGGACATTGCACATGCAGTGGGAGTTTTGAGCAGGTATATGTCAAAACCAAAGAAGGAGCATTGGACAACAGTAAAAAGGGTTTTCAGGTATTTGCATGCCACTGCTAGCTATGGATTGTGCTATGAAGGAAGACCGGGATTGGACAGAGTGGTCGATATACATGGCGTTGTGGATGCATACTGGGCTAGGGATTTGGATCGTAGGAGATATACAAGCAGGTATGTGTTTAACTTGTTTGGAGGAGCAATAAGTTGGATGAGCAAAAGACAGGCTGTAGTGGCACTTTCAACTACAGAATCTGAATACATGGCAGCCACTCATTCAAGAAAGGAAGCAATATGGTTACAAAGATTGTGTTCAGGGATTGGGTTGGTACAAGAAGCTGTAAGGATAGAGTGTGACAGTCAGAGTGCAATTTTCTTGGCGAAGAACCCTGCTTATCATTTAAAGACAAAGCACATTGATGTTCAATATCACATTGTGAGAGACATGATTGAAGAAAAAAAAGTATCACTGATGAAGGTGGACACTTTGAAGAATGCTGTAGATTCATTAAAAAACTCTTTGAGCACTGAGAAGTTCTCTTGGTGTAGAGGATCCATGGGCATTGCTTCCTTGGATTGTTGACTATGTAACCCTGTAACCCCCTGCGTGCAAAGAAAACAACAAGTGGGAGAATGTTGGGTATGTGTTATATTCTTTGCACAAGTAGTAGTGTTTGAGTGTCTGCACTGGGCACTCATGGGGTTTAGAGGGGGGGTGCAGTGCCCCCAAATTTTTTTTTTGCACCGGGACGACATATTACCGAGACAAGACATTTCGGGGACCACATGATATTTAAGTGGTTTTTTGGCACATGGTTTTTTGCCAATGGTTTTCTATTTCCGGTTAAGGAATTAGGGTTTTGGACTAATCCAAGTCATTGGGTTATGGTTTTGGATGCCGCTGGATCCTATAAGTATATTGTATTGTAAACAATGTAACACAATGTATGAATATAATATATGTTGGTTTTCCCGGTTTGGGTTTCTAGGGGAAAAATCTCTGTGTAATGTTTGCATTTGCCATTGTATCTTTTCTATTCTTTTCTGAATATCTGTTTATAGTACACATTGTATAAGGTTAGAATTTACACATTGGTGATTTATAAGTTGTTTCTTGGAAATTATGAGGAAGGGTTTCAGGAAATTGGTTATCAAGATACAAGAAACTCGAGGAAGGGGAACTAGGGAAAAGTGGACTAGTTTCTTAAGACTCACAGGGTGAATATAAAGGAGAATCAACATAAGTTGTGTCAAGAAGAATAGGATAATTGTAGGAGTTCCGAGAGATAGGAAAATGAACTTTGTGAAGTGAAGAAGTTTCAATCGAAGCGAGAAGTGATGAAGATCTCTTACCTCTATTGGTGAAAGAAATGGTTGGGAAAATCTCAGTTTTAGAATCAAACGAGACTAAACCGGGCTCAAAGGTTGTAATCTTATTGGTAGGTAATCCCCCATGATACGATGGGGTATTCGATCCTTCAAAGATATCACTAGTGTTCGAATCTGTATTTTTAGGTTGATAAAACATATTTGTCGATGAAACAGTCTGTTTAAGATATCTTCTTGATTTTAAATTTTTTTTCTGGATCTGGGATAGGTGAAGCCTATTTTTCGTTCAGGCTTCTTTTGGTATTATTTTAGTTAAAATCCAGTTTATTTATCGTGCAGTCTCCAAGTGAAAGATAAGGGTAGAATTATAAGGTTTTCGATCTTTGTTCACTATCAAAGATAGAAAGTGTCAATGTCGTTCTTCTGAGGGAAAATTTTTGTTTCTTCGTTCCCTGGCAATGACGCCAAAAAGATGTTGTTCCTGAGTTTATACTTTCAAGATCTAAAGTACACCTTCAAGGAATCCAAAAAGAAAGAGAGGGATAAGGATAAAAGGTATATTTTATGAAAGGGCTAGGGTTGATTCCTTAACTGTCTCTGTCTAGCTTCCCAGTTTTCCTTGATACTAATGTTTCATTCAATTACTGCCCATGAACGTTTTAACTCAACCCTGTAGTTTTCTCTCTGTAAGATGGTGTTGAATAAATTCAAAGAAATGATGATTTGATCCAATAGTCTAGGTTCAATATTAGGTTGTCTTGTGACTGGGACAGTCATGGGTGAAAAGGATAGAAAGGGTAAAATCTTGTGTTTTCTTTAATAGTTTGCTATTTATTTTTCAAAACATGTAAAAAGAACTCCAAAAAACCTTGAATTAATAGTGTGATGAAACCAAAGGCTGCTTCTGGTATTTGAGTTAAATTTTGAAAAAGGGGATATGCATGAAGTGAAAATAAAACATAAAGTTGTCGAACAGGGTGAGGCATCAATTAAACAAGAATCTGACTTTGTTGAAAAGAGAGGAAAATAATCAAGAAAAACTCTTAATGAAGCATATGATATTGAAATTTAAAACATTTGCAGTTCCTATATCTTCTCATAGCCAATACAGAGGAAAATTTGTAAACGATTAAATTGCAAGAATAATTTTTTACCACAGTATAGGTTGTACTAAATTGTAGTTAAGCATTCATTAAAAAGATATATGAAAAAATGTGAAACAACGGGGAAACACATAACTCAAACTTGACCAGATCTGGAATCTTCAATATGCATTCATATTAATTCAAAATATTTATCAATTCTTCTTTAAAATGTGCCCAGAAAAATCCATTTCTCAGTATCTTCAAATTATATTTATATGAGACCCCTGATGATTGTTGGTTGGTGATCTCCTAACTCCTAGAGGAAAATGGTTACAAGAATTGAAAACTCCAACCGTTTGCATGATTATCATTTTTTTTCCTATCATATTGATAATATAAGTTTTCAAAATGATACTTCACTAATTTATTGAAGTATCTCCTTCTTTTGATTTGATACATTCAATACATTTTTCAAGAAAATGTGCAAAATTTCTGGGAGACTTTGGTAGATCCTTTGCTTCAAATAAATAGAATTTTCTCTAAGTTTCTGGAAGCTGATCTTCAATTTCCTTACCAAAAAACTTGATTGATTGAAATTTCAAGTTTGGTTTCACTAGCCACTTGTCCATTAGGGTAACATCCATTTAATTTAATTGTGAAATTTTCAACTGAATTTCGTTCAAACCCTCTTTGAAATTCAATTGGTGTATTACAATGTTTACCTATCCTAAATGCCCAGTTCGATTGTCTCTTCCAATACCTAATGATTCCTTGTCCAATAAATAAAACATTCTTTCAGAACCATCTTTGATTTCTTTGACTATTTTCTTATATTCTGCTATGTTGTTTTCCCATACCTTGAGCATGATATCACCTGTAATCTTCTCTGTGACAGAAAGATTTAGAATTTTTGATATTTCTTTGTTTTCAGAACATACAACTACCTTTTGGAAAGTGGCCCTTGTTGCTTTAGCTTCTTTTTCTTTAAAAATAATGTTATCCAAAGCATTGCTTGTTTCCTGAAAATAATTCTGAATAATCTCTACTTGTAAGATTACTTTTTGTTGCTCAGCTTCTATCTTTTCATGCATTTCCAGTGATTGGTCCTGAAAAACCTTTAGGTCTATAACCTGGCCTTTAATTGAATTCAATTCAGCATATAGTTGTCTTACCAATTCTTCTTTCTGAATAACATGTATCTGGATATTCTGCATTTTCTTGTTCATCTCGTCTGGACTTGTCTGAAGCGATTGAATTTCTTTCTTGTCAGCAGCTCTGGCCTGCTCTAGACCTTTATTTATTTCTTCTTTGATATTTTTCATGATATCTTTTAGTTCATCTTGTAACTGGGTTATCCTGCGGTTACTCTGTTCCAACCTTGCTCTCATATTGCTAATGATGAAAATATTTGTTGTTGTCAGTTCTCCCATGGAGCCCACCACCTTTGTAGTGAAATGTCCCTCTTCCATGTTTTTCCCATCCACCAACACTCTGTGTTTCTTTACCATACCACCTTATCTCATATACATCTCCTGTTTTAATACAACCTTCCTTTTTTTACTGAAGAAGTAATCAGAGGGAGGAATTTCTTCTCTGGAGATAGGGTCGAGGTCTCTAGCATATATGACTCCTACCTGAGGGAAACCTAAAGTAGATTGTAAATATGTCATGGTGAAGGGGGGGTAGATTGACTAGACTCGGGAGGTGTCTAAGAATTTTTTTTTTCTTTTGTTCCTGGATTCTCTGTCTGTGGGACTTTTTTTTTTTTGGTGAAGACCCTTTGACCTCCTATGGGTTTTAATTGGTGTCTTCTTTATTCCGTGATTTTTGTGCAAAGTCTGGGGAGATTTTTCTTATTCTGAAGGGGATGTTGTTGCTTCACCCTGCAATACTTTAGGAAAATTGCTTCATCTGTGTCTTTGGAAGGTCAGAAGATTAGTTTGCAAATCATATGATAATGTTTGTACCTTGTCTAACACTTCCTCATAGGTTTTGACCCCTTTCAAAATGTCATCGCGAGGGGATTCGTCATGTTCAAATGCTTTCATGCCATAGTGAGCCATGTAACTTCCCACTGTTTTATAAAGGCTGTGTTCGAGATTCACCAACTTGACCTCCTCTAGGGTTGCAACTTCAACCTGAGAATGAACCAGGTTGAGAAGAAAAAACCTTCCAACATGTATGGGAAAGACTGGCCAAAACTTCTTTTAATATGTCTTCAGTTCTATTCCAATACCGCCTGTTATTATCTGATGAGATACCTCCATTGCACACCAGTCTATCAGGGAGGAATTTAGGAAGTGCATGAGGAGGGATAGAGCATCTGAAAACCCTAATATAGTAGAAATTCTCCTCAATAAACCAATCGACAACCACCTTGATATTTCCTATGACTGACTCCAAAATACGGGAGGGTGTGAAACCATATAGCATCTTATGCACTGGTATCACCACGAAATGACAAATTTCGTAAAAAGAATCCTTAACATTTTCTTCCCACACCTTAGAATAATATTCATGAATTGTTTCAGTGCAAGTTGGGTTCCAACTCCAATTCATCAAAGGGAAAGGAGTCATGAAACATATAGCATCCATGATATATGCTGACATGTAAAAGGCTACTGGTCGACCATTGGATCTTGCGGTTTTATACTACATAACCTCCTTAACTAGGTTATCTAATATAATTGTGTTCTAGTTGAATCTATATCCTTCAACTGCTCCATGTAAAAGGGGCACCCATTTTGCAGAGAAATGGGTAGGAATTTTCTTCCCGAAAAGTCTGCATAAGATCATAGCCACATAAACCATGTACTCATTCAAAGAGTTTGTGGCATAAACTTTATGGGTATCGTCTTTGAATTTTGGTGGGTGTCTCCACTAGTCTTTGATTATGCTGAGGTATGTTTGGTGTTCTTCTGTTCATTCTTTCCTTTGAAATTCACTTACAAATTCTTTATTGTAAATGTACTTAGAATTGGGAGACAATTTATACATTACTTGTATATGTTCCAATCTAAAAGACCCGATGACGACCCCTTGGCTATCAAGAATGATTCTGGTTTGCACGTATGCCCTCTCCAAATCTCAACTGATCATGTTGTTGTATGTCATGAGTCATGGGCGCATGGCTACTTTATGAAGTTCGAACTCTACTATGTCCCGTAGTTTGTTTTTAGAATCATCGAGAAAATTCTTGATTTCATAGTCCAGGGTTTCAAAAATTTTCCTCCATGATTTGATGGAATCTATGGCATGTGGTGTAGTATCAGACACGACCTATCCTTCTGGGCTTGAAATTTTTCTTGGATGCTTTTCTAAGTGCCATAATGTTAGTGTTTAGAATGGATTTATGTTGCAGAGAGAAATGTGTCAGTTTGTTGAATGCAATTCACTTCTAAATTCAAACGATAAGAATGAAATTCGAAAAACCAAACCTCTATTAACCTTCAACTCTTGTTTTGACGGACGTACTGAGACAGGTGGTAAAACTTTAATGTCTTAATGGGGGAGATATGCGCATAGATACGCAGTTAAATCAAAAATATCTCTATTCGTCTGTTACAAAAATACCGTATATAGACAATTTCAAACTAAAGCTTTGAAAGGATAGCTCTCAATGAATCCTGAAATTCGAAAGGTGAAACATTCTTGTAAATCTTTAATAATATCATTTTAAACTAACTTAAATTCATTTTAGACTTTGCTAAAGAAAACTCGTGATTTCACATTTTAGAATTTCGGGGATCCTGTACCCATGAGATATGTCATGAGCAAATCCCAAATCGTGAAACTATGATGGGATTATTTTATGCACTGATTACTTGTAATAATGCTTTAATAAATTAAGATTAGTAATTAACATCTTCCTTTTGTAAAATCAGGGACCGAGAGTTCAAGGGATAGCGCTTTGACAATAGTTTGATACAAAGAAACCGGAATCGTGAAAGATTAAATTCTTGATCATTTTTAAGAGTTTAATTAATCACAATTAGAGGATACTTTGTGACACATGCGTCGAGGTTTATAACACTTACTTTTTCCTTTTTATTATTACTTTAATATAACGCATTTTCAGGATTTCGGCAATGGGAAATCTAGATTTGTTAATTAGGAAAACATGCTTTGTGAAATGCCGAATCCCAAAATGAAAAAAATTGAAATACTTTTGACTCTTTTTTAGGATTAAGGGCGTCTCCCTGACTAGGAAAAAGAGAAGATTCTGGTTTAAAGGGACACAAAATTAAACTTTGTATCAACACTTTACACATTGTTGCCTCATTGATGGTGGTTTAGGCCCAAGTGTGATGTTGAATATTATTATGAAATATCTAGGCTTGTCTTGTACAAATGAAAATTCTAGAAGCATGCTCTCCTATAATAGTCTACAACAAACAACCATTGGCAAGATTAAAGATGTGACCTTAGTTTTGTGTGCTCATCTTGAAATAAGGACAACCCTCAACATTCAAGTAATCAATATTCATGTAAGAAATTACTTAATTATCTTGGGAAGAGATTGGCAAGCCTTAACACGTGGATACCTCTCACTTGACAGGGCTCATTTATCTTTGCCTCGGAACGGTAAAAACATTGTATTCCTTAGAGAGAGAAGGATATCACTTTACATAGAGAGTGCCCCACAGCCTAATGCAAACTATATCAAGAAGAATACCTAGGAGTGTATTCCATATTTGCTGAGAAGGATAACATTCCCTTGGAATATATTTATTTAGATGATGGTATGTGCCACATGCACTTTGATGGTTCATGCTCTAATGAAGGTAACGAAGATGGAATTATCTTGATTTCTCCTGTAGGAAAAATCCATAACGTTTCTTATAGGTTGGAGTTTTCTTGCACAGACAACGTCACCGAATTCAAATCTTTGTTATTGGGCATTGATAACACCTATAATCTTGGCTATGGTCACCTTTCTGTTTTTGGGGATTCCGAGCTTGTTGTGAATCTTGTACGTAAAATTCACTTTCCTAGAAACAAGTTGATGAAATGATACACCCAAACCATGTGGGAACTTATCTCGAACCTTTTATCTTTCAACATAACCCATGTTAAGAGGGAGTTAAACTCAATGGCTGATCGGTTGGATGTTTTTGCAGCCTCTCATAATCGACAAATTCTACCACACAGAACTGATTGTACCTTTCAATCTCTATATCGTCCACATATCCCCGAAAATATAGATTCTTGGTAGGTCTTCCCTAACGATGAGATAATTTGTGCTTTCATTCAAAATGAACCTTTAAAGCCTAATGAAATTATATCCATAGAACATAACAAGATTCCTAAGGTCTTGACTCCTCTAGAGAATTCATTTTCTTTGAGTGATGTAGGAAACAAGGAGAAACAGAAAGAAGAAGAGTTGAAAAGGAAGGTGGGTGAAACCATCTCTTTGAACATTGGGACACCTGAGACCACAAAGAATGTTAAAATAGGTGCCAAATGTTCAGATGAAGAGAGAACGAAGTTTACCAATCTACTTGGTGAATTTCAAGATGTTTTTTCTTGGTCTTATGAGTATCTTCGTGGTTCTGATCCTGGTCTTATACAAGATGTTATCCCTATTAAGGAAGGCATAAAACCAGTTAGGAAAAAAAAAATACCTATTAACCCCATGATAGAAGAAACTATTCAAAAGGAGTTGGAAAAACTCTTGAAGGATGGGATCATCTTTCTGGTCAAGTATTCTGAATGGGTTTCAAATTTGGTTCCTCTTTAGAAAACAACTGGTCAGAAAAGATTATGAGTTAATTTTCATGCATTAAATTGAGCTATTATAAAATATCACTTCCCTCTCCCTAGCATGGAAATGATTTTGCAGCAAGTTGCAGGGTCACAAATGATGTCCTCACCTGACGGTTTTTCCGGTTACAACCAAATCAAAGTAAAAATGGAAGATAAATATAAAACCACCTTTATTACTCATTGGGGTACCTTTGCTTATAAACATATGCCTTTTGGATTATCTAATGCAGGTGCCACCTTTCAAAGAGATATGAAAATAGATTTTGATGATTTGATCGATAAGATCATTCAGATCTACCTCGATGACTTAACAGTGTAATCTAAGATCCGATCTCATCATTTTGGTGAACTGAGAAAAGTTCTCATGTGACGTAGGAAATTTGGCATTTCTCTAAATCCTTCCAAGTCCATTTTCGACGTTACCAAGGGAAAGCTCCTTAGACACATTGTATCTGAATCAAGAATAAGCATTGATCCTGAAAGGATTGCTGCTATCCTTAATCTCCCTGCTCCCACTTCCAAGAAGAAGGTTCAAGATTTTATGGGGGTTATTAGCTTTGTCTGTAGGTTTGTTCCAAATTTTTCTGTGATGGTCAAACCAATTCATAATGTTCTTAATGAATATCATTATTTTTCTTGGATAGATGATGTTGAAAATAATTTTGAAGGGATTAATAAAGAAATCAGTTCCACACTGGTTTTGGCGAAGCCAGATTTTGAGAAGGAATTCGCGATATATACTAATGCCATCGAGGAGGCAGTTTCTGCTATCCTCATGTAAAATGATGACCAAGGAAATGAAAAAGCAATGGCTTACATGAGTCAAAGTTTGTTTGATGATGAATTTAAATATTCTTTTATTGAAAAGCAAGCTTTCTCTCATGTTAAAGCTGTTGAAATTTTTTTCCAGTTCAACTTAGGTAAACATATGTTGGTAAAAGTCCCTTTACACGATGTCAAGTTTTTTCTCTCACAGACTTATCTTTCAAGAAAGATTTCACATTGGCTTACCAATATCCAGGAGCATGATTTGAATATCGTGACTTCTACCACTATCAAGGGACGTGACCTAGCCCTTCAATTAGCTCACCGTGATGAGAATGGTGAAGAAATTGATGAAGAAGATGGTTCCCTTTCAACTCTCTTTTACATTGATGATCAGATCCTCCCTATGTCTGAACATCCCTGCTACAAGAATTTGGTTTATTATTTAGAGAACCAAATATGTCCAGACAACTTAGACATTCATCAAAGGAGAATACATCATCTTGAATATGAAAGATACATCATTATGGGAAACTTTTTATTTCAAATATCTTTTGATGGTGTGTTTCTTCATTGTGTAAACAATGGAGACACACAAAAACTATTGCAATAAGCTCATGGTTCTTCAAGATCTGTCATTCATGTAGGAGGCCATTTTTATGCAAAAACCATTTCTTTCAAGATTACTATAAAAGGATACTATTGACCTTCAATATTTTGTGACTCTTATGTTTTTTAGAGATCTTGTGACAAGTTGCAAAAATTTGCTGGGAAAGAACACCTTTCATCCATACCATTACAACATGTCCTACCAGACTTTCCCTTTTTAAAGTGGGGATTGGATTTTATTGGTCCTATTAATCCTCCTTCTTCAGCTGAAGAAGTTTTTATTTTGATAGCCACATACTATTTTACAAAATGGGTTGAATTTGTCCCACTTAAGGATTCCATAAATGATCAAGTAATTTCTTTCCTTGAAAATAACATTTTTTCTAGATTTGGTCTTCCATTGGAAATTATTACAGGCAATGGTCCTGCTTTCATTTCTTCTATTCTGAATCAATTTTTAGATAATTTGGGGGTTAATCATTTCACCTCATCATCTTATTATCCCCAAGGGAATGTGCAGGTTGCGTCTACCAACAAAATCTGGTAAGAACTGCCAAAAGTCTCATTGAAGACAAGCCTTGTCAGTGGCATACTCTCCTCACTTACTCCCTCTAGGAAAATCGAACTATTGCCAAGGTAAGCACTAGTTACACTCCTTTTCAGCTTTGTTATGGTCAAGAAGCCCTCTTGCCAACTGAGATGGAACTCTCTTCCTTAAGGTTGATGCTACAGATCAAAGAATTAAATTCTTCATATGTTTCACAAAGGATAAACATACTACTAGCTTTGGAAGAGCAAAGGATGTTTTCTTTGGATAATATAAAAAGGAGACAACAAATTGTTTACAAGTATTTCAGCAAGAGTGTCAAGACTATCAAGTTTAAGGTCAATGAAAAGGTTTTTCTCTGGGATTCAAATCACGGTGATAGGGAAGAAATTCAAAGTTTCATAAATTATGGTTGGGTCCTTTCAAGATCGATTTTGTCTTAGTTACCAATTCTTACATTATAAAATATTTACAGGAGCGATTATTTTCCTACGGCACTAACGGTTCTCACTTGAAGCATTACATGGAACCAACTTGAAAATCTCTAACGTTGTTTAGATTTTCTGTATTTTAGTACTCTAGATATGCTTTCTGTTTTCGCTATTTTTCTTTTCTTCTTCAGTAGTCTTTTGTTTTTTGTTTTAAACATTTCCTAATTCTTTTACATTTCTGGCACTTTATTTCTGCTATTTTATTCTGTTAGGATTTTTATTGCTTTTCCATATTTTAATGGATTCTAGCCGAGAATAAGATGTTGGATCGATTCTTCCATAGTGACACTCCTGCAAGATATTGTTAGTAAATAACAATCAAGCTTACACAATTGTTTACAATGTTCCCCTGAAGACATACTTGGATTTGTTATCTTGTTTCACTGTTGTCTTATAAAAATATTGGTTATTTCTCGCTTCTTCTTTCCATTTCTTCATCCATTTGAGAAATAAAAGAGCATGTCCGTTAAATTTTCTCTTTAGAGTAAGAACCGATTCTAGTTGAATGATTATGCATATAGGGATAAACCCCCTCATACTTAACATTTTTCATGAGCTATTCCCAAATTCCCAGTCATTTTTCCATTAAATCCGTTCACTTTCCCCTCTTGCATAATTATTCTGGTTATATCTTCTAAATTTACGGTTCTTGGTCCACGAAACCATGAGTTCTAAGTTCTAAATCTGTTGAAAACAAATTTCCCTATGGAGTCACTAGTTTGTTGATGATTAAAATCACAATGAGGATTTTGCCCGCAAAGTATTGCTAAATCCTATTAATTATAAGCTAATAATATCTATAATACTAGTAGGTAGGACCCCCTTGTAGGTTGCAAGATCTGATCTGGTTCTTATTTGATGCTTTTACTATTGTTCGACACTTCTTATAGGATTAAGAATGATTGATGATCAATGTTGGTTCTTTTCATGACAGATGGATAAGGGATAATACATGTTTGTTCTCTTGCTTTAGACTCGAGTGACATGATGGCTTATGATATCTGTTGTTACCTTTGCTATTTAGTATTGGATTTATCAACTTATGGCGCCTGCAAAAGATACATGTTAGTAAAAACCAATAAAGAGCAATTGAAAGGAAATAAAGAAATATAAACAAAAAAATGCAAAAGGAAGGAACTGGTCTATACTAACATGTTACACTATATGCATTAAAATGATCATTGTAAATCCTAGCTAACAAATAATAGCTATGCAAATTATTGATTTACATGGGAACATAGCTAGTATACATTACTGTATAGCTGGAAATGGTAATATGTGATGTGGGTAGCGCTCTTGGAAATTAAGGGAAGTTGGTTCCAGTGCATGGTTCAATTGGATGAATTAATGGATTAGTGGGTTGGGGCATACTAAGGAATTGAATGAGTTTGAGTGTGGAGGTGACATGAATTTACTGCACGTCGTTCCTACTCCTTCCACTCACCACCACCCTAGTCATTGTTCAACTGTGTTTTGTTGTGGTTAGATGCTGACTATGAAGAAGGGGAAGAACCACTCATCCAAGCTCATTCTTTAGGGTGCTTTTGGTTATAGGTATATCTTTTATCCATCCATGAATATTCTCTAGTTATGAAATAGTTTTTGGTTGGGGATGTATGGGTATGTGCTTTCCTTAAATATGGAAACTGTGTAAATTTGTGATATTTTCCTGGAATGAATCGTTGGTGGTTTTCAATGAAGATAATGTTTGAAGTCATAGTGTTATTGGTCATCCTGAGTGTTAGAAACCACAAAGTCTCTCTATCATCCTCCCTGGTTTTAGTTGGAGAGTTTCATTTGTTTAGAGTGGTTGGTTGTCTCCATGCATTCGTATCACCATACCCATTCTTTTGTTGTTATGGGGTTTATTGGTTTGAACGCCTTGTGTCACTACGCATTTTTTCTCTTGGGTATGGGTTTCTTAATTCTACTAATGGTTGCGCAGTGGGTTATATTTCTTCTTCTCGGCTATTTTTCATCTCAGTGTGGTTATTCAGTTGACTAGGAGAGCCACAAGGGTTATACACTACATGCGATAAGTATTGTTACAAAGCCAAAATCGATCCTTTCTTTTCTGTTCATGGTCTCCCCTATCATGAGAAGTGTCACCTTGTCTGCGAAGTTAATTTCGGTATACCCTGTGTGTGTATCGTTGGTCTCAGATGTTCTCACCCGATGATGGGAGTTGACTCTAGTTCCCCTGTGTTGGTCCATAGAGAAAACCCTTGATTTCTCAAGCCTAGAGTCTGATAGAGTGAACCGTTATGGCTTGTCGAGTATGTTGTTGGTCATTATGATTTATTGGTGTATTGTCGACAATGTTTGATTCCTAGAATGTTTTTGTTGATTATTTTGATAGTGGTGTTAGCTTTGGTATTTAGTCACTGCATGGGTTATTATGAGAATCAAATTAATAAACACAACATGGAAATTGGTTGATTGGAAAATTGGATTGAATGCACAATCATTGTCTCTTACATTATAATTGTTGAATTGTTAACCCAACATTATTTACAAATGACTAATGCACAGTGATGCTTCGGGCATGATGCGTGGGTATGTGTGGCATTCCTACAACATGTTAAGTTGAGTTAATAATGGTTGTGACTATGTCTTTTTAATTTACAAATGGAATGATGCAATCGCGGTAATTATGGCATGGATATCCACTGTATTTGTTATCAATATTATTTGATTGCACCATTAGAGAGGGTCACGGGTTTTAAAACATGGATTTGTTGCAATTTGATCAATTTGTATTATGATATCAAGCATACTATTGTTGCCTCGTTGTACTGGATTGATAACCCAACGTTGTGAATGTTTAGATTCAAAGTAAATTGGACCTGTACAGTCACATAAATACTCTTGTATTTTGTCAAATGGTCTGTGTATTCCACAAAATAGTGTGAGTTGAAATGGTGATTTCTTTGTATTTTTAAGTGGCAAGTCAGGATCTTTACATTTGAAATATTGTTGGTTGTACTTGGATCTTCATTATGTGTGTTGTTGAATATCATGCTTCATTTCAATTTAATTTTTAATTGGAATTGAGGGATGAAATCGGGCATGCTTTTGTGTACGTGTTTCATTAAGGAAATATCTCATGGTAAGTGGTTAATTTTTGATATTGAACATAGTGGAAATAAGTGATTGTTTATTCATTTGGAAATTGTCGTAGAATATTTAATGGATAAATGAGAAGAAACAAAACTCCTCTTCAATTTTTTGTGGAATGCATGTTGTCTTGTTTTGTTGACACTGTGTTAAATATTCGATTACAAACAGTGAACAAGTGAATGCAACACAATAGTTTTCATTTGACCATAATGATTATTGGTTGGTGTTATTTCATTTTATAGAATGGTTTTCTGGATTATTTAATTATTTTTTTAATAGTGTCCGCTCTCTTCCCTAGCATTATTTTTCTTTTCACTAATTACAACCCCATAACCTTCCCCCACTCCTTTTTCACTCCTTGTTCTAAAATTTAATTACAGTCTAGAAGAGTTTTGTATTGAAGCAGTTTGAAGCCGCAGCTTCTTGGTTGGATCAAAGTGATGTTTTCTTTGTTTTCATTACATTTGATTGTTTATTGTATTTATCGGTAACCATGTCTATATTCCCCCTCATTGTATCATGTTTCTCTCAATACACACCTATCGCATATCCCAAGATTGTTTTTCACCCCCTGCTCATTAACAACAGTTAAACAATTTGTATGGATTGGATTGCATGAGTCTGATATGTTGCTGAGCCAAAGTCTATTTCATATTTTGGAAGAGTTTTCATGTATGGTTGTAAAAGGAACTATTTTCTAATTAATTTTGCATACATGAATGAGTTATTCGAATAAAGGATGAAAAATGAGGCCCACTATGCCCCTGTCAAATAGAAAGCCATTACTGCCCCTTCATCACCTTTAAATGATTCTGATAAATCGGTGTCCTCCCGCATGAAATGGAGGGACGATTTCTCTCATGTGATCAACAATATTAGGCTTAGAGGCTCCACACAGCCTAAGGAAAATTTAGGGAGTTTAAAAGGTGATAGCAGCAACAAAGGAAAGATTGCCTCACAGATTGGGAAATATGGATTCTGAATTTTATTTATTTTTCTATTGCTGAGAACAATTGATTTCAAAAGTTTTGGACAACATGTTCTCTTTGGATATATGAGTAATATATTTTGGAGGGGTGTTTTTCTTAATTAACTAGTTATATTATGACTGTTAAGAGTTCAAGGGAGTCACAAGGGGTCCCACCTACTAGTTATTATTTATTTAAAACCCTTATTATGATTTATTACTCTTACCACTTAACTAAAAATTTGGTTGAGTTTTTAGTTAACTTAACTAATGAGGTAGTTCAATTACTTCAACCAATTCGAATTTGCTTAAAGGCAAAACGAAAGGGAGGAGAAAGAGGAGGATAGAAGGAGAAGCATACTAAGGTTTTCTCTTTGAGTTCATGTTGAGATAGTTCATTTTTCATTCATTCCTTAATTTATCACAAGCCTAATTCCTTTTTATGATAGAAGGGTATAGACAACAACATTTAGGGCTGAATTAAATCATTCAGACACTTTTTTTTCCAGAGGTGTTGATCGATCTTTGATAATCTCTGTAGACTTGTCTGTTTGTGAATTAGTTTTCATGACTGACAAAGGATATTGTGAAGAGTCGAGTGGGAAACAATCTGTGGAAAGATGATCCAGCTTTTAGAGTTCATTTTTGATTTTCTGTCAGAGGTCCTTTTGTATGTTCCATTGGGGATGTCTAGGTTTGACTTTCGTCTGAAATTTCTGTATGATATTTTGTAAAGAGAATGAATCTTTGGTGAAATGGAATGAAACAAAGGATTTATTTATGTCTCATCTGTCTTGATTGTCATCTTGGTGTCTTACTTCATTCTTTACACTTGTTTTCAACAACTATTCTATTAAGAAAATCATGTTAAAATGAGTTTTTCAACAAGCTTTTATTTGTGAAAAAGACTAGCCTAAGCACTCGTAATTGATACTTGTGAGTTAGGATTTTATTTTTGATGGCTATAAACCTAGGGTGACATTCCCATTTATTTTTCTTTATCCAAGAAGAATTTGAAAATTCTTGAGTAAGATCATTTCATATCTTTTCCTCAACACATGTCTCAAAGGATATCTAGATACTTTGCTACACAAAACCAATATCATTAAGTTATGGCCATGTAATTTCTTAATATTTTCTGTCTTGTAATATATTTTGGGTAGGAAAAACTCTATATAATTACAACCATGGATGAAGAAAAGAAAAGGTTCATGTTTCTAGCTATCTTTTATTCTATTCATTGATTCTCATTTAATGTATGTAGATATTACTTGTTCTCCCCTACATACCAGCTTCCATTCATGTTCATTGTATTTTGTGCATTTCCACATTGAAACAAACAGAAAAGCTGGAGAAAATGAAGGATTCTTTACCGCAAGTGTAGAAGAGGAGATACAAAGGTACATGCTTGTACTGTTATTTCATATTCCATTGTTTTGTATTTCATTTATTGTTTGTATATGTGTTCACCTAATTTATTGTATGTAGATATTACGTATCTTCCTACACAATAACTTATCTTCATGTTCTTTGTATTTTATGTTCTGCTACATTGAAATATATCGAACTCTATTTTTTTTTTACATGTCTTCATGTATACCAACTTCCTTCATGTCCATTGTATTTTTCTGTATTTCTACATTTAAACAAACAAAAAAGTTGGAAAAGAGGATGGACTCTTTGTCGCAAATGTATAAGAAGAGATACAAAGGTGCATGATTGTACTCTTATTTAATATTCTAATGTTTGATATTCCATTTACTGTCTGTATATTTGTTCCACTTGTTCTACTACTTTGCACCTAATTTATTGTATGTGGATACTACATATCTTTCTACATAGTAACTTATCCTCATGTGAATTGTATTATCTTTGTTGCTACATTGAAATAAATAGAACTGTATTTCTTTCGTTTACATGTCTTTCTACATACTAACTTACCTTCATGTCCACTATATGTTCGACGTTGCTACATTGAAGGAAAAAATTAGTTGGACATCAAGATGAATTATTATATGCCACAACAGAGGGGGCTGAAGTACAATCTTTGAGAAGGTATACCAATTGTGCTAGTAAATCAAACACACAAAGTGGGTGGGTGCATATAATATTAGACTAGAAAACGATGATTTGGAAACAATGGGACTTTTTTGAGACTTTCCTCTTCCAAACATTTCCCTCCCCATTTCTAATTGTCCCACTTTCTATTATCCCTTTTTTTCCCTATTCTATATTTAACTGAATTTCCCTTCGTTTTTCTCATCTACTTTCACTTTTTGGTTGCTTTGCTTAGTCGTATTTCTGAAAATGTCTAGGTGTGTGGGTTGGCATAATTAGGGGTTGAAATTTATACTTGTGCTTCTATTTCACGACTCCAACCGATGATTTCCTCATTCCATACTTAGCCACTTTTTCAATCGTGGGTTCCTGCACTAGTACATTTGGGTCAAATTCTGACGCCGTGTTCGATGCAATTGACACTTTATATTGTCGGGAGAATGAAAAACAACGGACCCCCTCAAACGTCATTTCACATGAAGTCTCTTTTCCGAAGACGTAGATTTCGTTGTTATTGCAATGTCTTGGAGGTGGTAAGACCGACGTCTTGAACGTGGCAAGACCGACATCTTGAACGTGGAAACAGAGACGTATGGAACGTGGCAAGACCAATGTCTTGAACGTGGCAAGAGAGACATCTTAAATGTGGCAAGAGAGACGTCTGGAATGTGGCAAGAGAGACGTCTTGAACGTGGAAAGACCGATGTCTTGAACGTGGCAAGAGAGACATCTTAAATGTGGCAAGAGAGATGTATGGAATGTGGCAAGAGAGATGTCTTGAACATGGCAAGATCAACATCTTGAAGGTGGAAAGAGAGACATCTAGAACGTGGTAAGAGAGGCATTAAGAGGTATCATCTCCGATGTGGTTGCTATGGGAGTGAAACTCCAAGATGTCGCAATAACGACTGTGTTGTAGGTATTTAAAAAAAAATACAATATCAATACTGAGAGGGACAGGTACATTAACCTTTGCTAAGATACTAGCCATATCAATATTTAAATCTATATCATCGGTCTTAGGCAAGGTTGGTTGAGGAGGAGGAATAACTTCCAAAGGGGGTCTTGTCTAATGAGGTTTAGAATCACTAGGATATGTCTCGGGTGTTTTTATCACACAAACTCACAATTGTTGAGCTAAAGTCCAAAAGCTCAAGTGCAATCATGCGTAATAAGACTGCAAAAATATACTAGAGAGTAAGTCCCTGTTTTTAGATAGGATAAAAATAATACTGTACTTTCTTGGGTATGTCAAAACAAGTGCTATCCAATACAAGATCCTATATACCAATGAGATAGCTGAGCAACAGAAATTCCAGAGCCTTCATTGAAACCTCTGACAATTTGTTTGACATTTAGTAGACAATTATATCATCAATAATACAACTTGAATTCATTGCAGGTATTGCTTTGTATCCTTTAGCTAGCACAACAAATTCACACGTAGCATGCAAGTGTTATGTATATATACATTGAGCAGAAGAGCAAATTCATAGAATGAAAATTGTGGCAATTTGAAACAACCATAATAGATTTGGACTCCAGATATAAAGCTCATAATCTCTCATGCCAAGACATCTGAAAATGCCAAACCATGTAAAATTCAATATCCCAATACTCGGTCAGAACAAGGGGCGAAAAAAGAAAAATTTAAATAAGTCAACAACTATAGCAGATTTGGCCTGTAGATATACAACACATATATATTCCAAGTTTAGTTTCAAATAACAACCAATGTTACTATTATATACACAGCTAATCCATCTAGTTTCAAATAACAACCAATGTTAACTGTCATATACACAGTTAATCTCTGCAGTACATATATTAAGTGACTGAACATCACAATCATTTTTAATATCATTTTTTGATAAAAAATGTTAGTCGGCCCTCAAAAGAATATTTGTCTACACCACCACCATATAAGTTGGCCAAATGTATCTTAATCCAATAAAGCCCTGTCTTTCCTAATGGTCGACCCTCAACAAATTCTAGAAGTCCTTGACACACGTTTGAACCTAGATGATTTAAATACAGATGCATTGGGTAAGCATGCCCTCGAAAATCAAAGTTATGTGGATATTAAAAGCATTCTTCATCCTTCATTTTCCTTGCAACCTGATTCAGGCAAAGAACAATAACTTGAAATCACATACTAGCATCAAAGAATTTAAGTAGAAATCTAGTAAGCTAGATGTAAGAGTAATGTGGAGTATCTTATAGTAAGTTTTAATTCTACATCACAACGCTGAGAGTGCCACTCACTATTTGTCTCCTTTGCCTTCTTTAAACACCATTTCCAACATTTAATCTATGTTTCAGCTTTTGTATCCAGTTTCTAAGGAATGGGCACCTGCCAAGCCATTTGCACTTCATCAACAAACCATGCTTGATGATGCACAAACAATACAAATCTCTACATTTGCTACACTTTTGTCTCAAGTATGTAAAATCATTGATACTATATTATACAGAACATCACAATCCATTTAAAATCATGACAAATACTGAAAAAAGAAAATCAACTTACATCCTCCTGATCAATCAAGTCTGCAAGGCGGCCTCCTCCTGCCCAAAGCCTATCTACCACATCAAGAATTATTTTATTAATTCTCCATTTTGTTGAGCCAAGTGTATCCAATGCCTGTAAAGGGAAAAATAAAAACTCTTAAATATGTAGTCAAATCGGAATCACTTGATATACATCAAAAAGAGAACAACAAAAAGTTGAGCTCAATAAGGTGATAGAAACCTTAGCTAATCAAGATTTAGTATGTTTTTTGAAATAGGTACAAATTAAATCCAAAAGGGGAATGAACATCTAACACACATTAAAGTGCCTCTACAAACCAGTGGGTCAACCATGCTCCACCTTGCATTCAAGCAATGTCTATAACAATTGAGGTATGCAACAATATCACACTAAATCCATACCTGATATACTCTATGTATCTGGTTCCTTTGAACTCTCTTCATTTCTTGTCGTTGCTGATTTTTCCCATATATGCACATTACATAAGAAGGAAAGATTAAATAACCTCCCTTATCATACCTAGAATGAATTAGAGTAGTTGTTTTTAATACCATGCTCCTTTTCAAAACAATCGGCATACCTTCATTTTTATCATCGTCTTCCTCGTGATGTGAGGGATGAAATGATCCATCACAAAGCAATGATGATTCTCTTCACTTTGGATACCTTCTTGTTATGTTTGGCCAATTGCATGGGATTGATAAGGATTGTTGCCCTCTCCTCAACAAAACTCCAAAGATCAACCCCGCTTTAGTAGCATCTGCAGTCTGCACTTCCAAGGTTTAATGTTGGAAGTACTCTGAAGATTTTGAAGCTCCCTTTAGACTAGTCATATTTGTAACTCTTGGAACATACCTGAACCAAACATGTCAGCTAAGAAATAAATCAGATCAACAAGTTATCACAGGTGCAGATTGCCTCTCTTTGGCATAAACAACACTCCATTCACTGGAGGCATCCTTCCCAACAACCTATCATAGGTCCAGCTTCTTATCTTAGGCACAAATTAGCTTCAATCATTGAAGCTAGGGCATCACACTCACTGAAACCCTCTGACATCTCCCTCTCATAGGTAGCATCCTTCTGCATACATGGATTCCTGGAAGATTTCAGATCTGCAGCTCTGGTACCATGGTAAATTTTCAACATGGTAAGAAGATCTACTCTTCTAACTTCTAGTATCATAATCTAGGAAAATAAAACTGTGTAACCTATCAAAAGTAAAATAGCAGATGAAGGATGCTAGATCTGCAAGCATAGAACTCTGAAAATATGAACAACAAATACAAATCTGAACTCTCAGTTACATCTGCTTCTATTAACTTAGAAATAAGAAATACAATGCAATAGCTCAAACCTGAATGTTTCACACACTCCTACTGTCTTATCTGTATGATGTGCCTGCCTTTCTTGTATAGACTACAAAAGACTAGACTTACATTGTATTCTAATCATCCTCTGGTGTGCCCTAGGCTAGGAGAAAATGCTAACCCTAATTCCACCTAGAGTAATGTGCCCTGTCTGCATGTATAACTCTGCAAGGAATAGAGTTCCCACTAAGAAAGAATTGAATGCTTTAAGGTATGTTCCTTCCTTCTAGGAACTGCCCCATCCTAAATTTGGAACACTCCAATGCACCTCACTACTATGCACATAAACCAGGGTAAAGGATATGTTGTATTTGTTTCACATCTGCTGAAAGAGAATAATGACTAAGGCTAACAATAATAACTCCCAACAAAACTATGGCTCAATAATCACTAGTGTGCAATGAGCATCAAAGAGGTGGTTGAGTTGCACCCTGTTGCCCAAAACACTTTGGAAAAGGATGAGCTGCAACCATGAATGGGCAAGGAGTGAGGACCACATGTAAAAGAGACAACTAAGCCATAGTAGGTCCATTAATCCTAATTGCTTCAACTTAGGCATCAACTGTTCCGGATGCCATGATAACACTGACTCTAGCAACCTTGGCAATTCTAGATGAGATTTCCCAACCCTCCCCAAGTTGATTTTGTTTTTATTGTTTCGAGGGACAGAATTTTTAAGAGGGATGTAGAATTAGAGTAACTTATATATGCCAACCACAAATGATAGGGTTGATGGCTGGTAGAAAGGGGTCTAACTGTTCCCTATCCTGTGATTGTCACTTGGCCACCACCCCTTTATATACAGATGTGCCTTTTGTAGTTATCTTCATTGCAATACCTTATATTTAGATTGGAAATTGTGTAGTGATCATTTGTATATGTTTATACACCAATAATACAAGTACCTAATTTATTGCTTCATATATATATTGGTCTATGTCCTCCATTTTGGATCTTGTAGTTAGGATGTTTTATCTAGATATTGTGGAGTTGAATCTGAATATGCTTCTACTATTTATGCTTAATCTAGAATGGTAACCATAATCCAAGCAAAAAAGGGACTTTGCTTGACTGCAACAGCTCAAAGAGAATGTGTTAAACACAAGCTTGGATTGTAGGGTGGAGGATAAAAACAGTTTTGAGTAGGTCTCAAGGGGAAGGGTGCCTTCACTCCTTGAGACTTTTAACTCTGGTTTGCAATGGTATTGGATTAACATATTGGTTATCAAAAATGGGATTTATCATTTATGCCATTAGCGGTGTGTTGGCAGCCAATTCACATTTTTTTATTGTCTTATAAGCTGCCTACACCAATGTTTTGCAACCATCAATTGTTCGTCGAAATCTTCAAATCATGACACTTTTATTTTTGCGACATTTTCACATTTTCCTTCGTTTTGTTTTCATGACTGTAAGCGTGAAAACTTAGTCTTTCGAAGTCGCATTGAAGTCATTATTTGAACTATCATGATCCTTCTTGTCAATATTCCCATTGCGCTTGCCTTTTAATTATCATTATCCAATTGGCAAGATACTTTGATCGGTACCCATGCTTCGATTGATTTTGTGACTTGGTTCCATTGAATTTGTAATACATTGGCATTTGGATTTATATGTTATTTGAACTACTTGACCTTTGGTTTCATGAAAATGCATAGGGGTTATGATTAAATCCTTCATATATATCTTTTAATATGACACCTATGTTCGTGTTTTCCTAACTATTGGCATGTTGATTACATGAAGACTCATTGGTACATTGGTTAAACTATTGATATGAGCTATTACAATACATTGGTGCATGGTTAAACATTTGGTATTGGTTTCAAATTGAATGTTGATGGTTTAAAACTATGACACAACGTTGACTGCACGCATTGGTTTATACACTTACCATTGGTTTCATTGGTTGGGCAAATGACATGGTTATTGAACTATACTATAATGAGGTTGAATAGCTATGAACGTTGGCGGTGGTACTATTGGAAATAACTATTTTTCATGGTAGAGACAAGCTCCACCACATTCGCATGCTAACATTTATGTCTAGCCCTTATCCTCGTTCACCTCTGTTAGCTCGAATAACCCTTCATGCACTTTGCTCCTGTGTGTGCTATGATCCAAACCCTGGACTTACCGTGTGCTCAGATCCATGGCACCAGTCGTGCGAATCGAGCCAAATGATAGCCAAGCCTTACTATTATTTGAGAGTGCGCGCAAAGACTTGGAGGAAAATGGGTGGCTCACCTTTGTACAACGATTTGAGGGTTTTAATTTAGTTGTGGCACAACAGTTCACCCTAACTTTCGATGGCTGTAGAGCCAAGGTGGGCGACATACAGTTGGAAATCGATGAGAAGTTTATTAGTTCTGATACAGGGTTACCTGCCACAGGAAAGTGTTGGTTCAAAAATTTGAAAGTGGAAGAGGTTCCATGGACACTATTGTTCATCTCCCAAAAGGTCACCTGTTGTGACAGAGGTATGCCCATATCTATGCTCAAACCACGATGGCATCACCTTTTCATAATAGTCAAGCAATTCATGACCTGTGAAGGTCGATATGGACTCATGTTTCTCTACCACCTATGTTTGTTAATGAATTTTATGGGATACCCATTGAATATGCCCTTTTACTTCCATCGTAGCCTATATAAAATGTCGAAAAGGTTTAAAAGGGAAAAGGATGACAGTAGCCTGTTCCACCATGGACTTATTAAACTTATCATTGTTTATCATTTGAGTTTACATGGTGATAGCTGGAGAGCTTTCATCGCTCGAAATGGTTTTGATGACACAGACCCTATCCAGGTTGACAAGCCTGTGGTTAATGAAACCAAAGTCCAGCCACCTGTGCCCTTCCATATCCTATTGCCCTCTCCTAAGCGTTCTATCGACCCTTCTATTGGCTTACTAGATGTTGGAATTGAGAAGTCTGAGGCTATAAAGAGACCTGTGAGAAAAAAGGCCAAGGCAAACCCTATTGCTAATGCCAAGGGTAAAAAGAATGCTCGGCTTATTTCGAGAATGGATAGGAACAAACCTAAACCCTCTGCTGAGTCAAATCCTATAATCCTTAGTGAGGATTCAGGTTCTGACATTGAACGTTTCTTAGCCAGTGAGTACCCTTACTCACAGGGTTTAGGCCCCGAGCCACCTTTTGATTTCATGACGAATCTTCCCCCCTGCCTAAGGAACGATCCCAGTTACCCAAGGATTAAATTGCCTAATGAAACCCTCAACAATATGATCAAACCCTCACCTGCACTTTCAAAGCCCACATAGTCATCCTGTGACCAATGTGATTTGTGGTTGGAACGATACTACATCGACGTTCCCCTACTCCAATCAAAAATTCAATCGCTGGAAAGTCAAGTTGCAGTGTTGACCAGCCAAAGAAACAAAATCCAAGCAATTAATAAGAAGCAGAAGACAACTGGCTCCATCGTTTTTAAGAATGTTGAATCGGCCACAGTTATTATCAACTCCAAATTGTTGTGATCAATCCATCTGCTCATCATACAGGTATGATTTTCGAAATTGTTCTAGTTGTGTGAATGATCAGGGTTAATATAATGATTCGAATTTGGTCTTCGAATATGGTGCAGTGTCGCGGGCCCTCACGGTCAGACCCTGCTCTCACCAGGACCTTCTTCGTCTCATAGGCCCGAAGAGTCAAAGCTCTTCCAACTCCTCTCGGAAGTTCCCTCTACCCACAACACTCCTTCGGCGATCTCCCCTTCACGAATCGGGAAATCGGGATTCGTGATATCGTGAATCTAGTGAACTCGTTTCTCTTGCAACTCAAAACTCCGAACCCCGATCCCCGATGGTCAACGGTTAACGTCTCAGTCCCGTCGGGGTTTTCCCTGTCGGGAAATCGGTACATACGATGTCATATGTCACTGCCTTCTCCAAACCCTGAACTCCGATTTGATGCCACCTGTCAACACCTCCGGTTTTGGTTTACGATTTGACACCTGTCTCCCACTCGCGCTATCGGTAAATCGTGATTCAAGAATTCACGATTCTAATGCACAAGGTCACAAACCTTGCCAAACCCCGAATCCTGACTCCATGGGATCTTATGCCACGTTTCCTTGCTCTGATCGACAGCTCCCGTAGATTCGAGAAATCATGACTCGCGATTTCAACGAGCACGAAACTCTTGCCTCGTCAGACGCCGAACTCCGAACCCCAATGGGCATTGGTCCTTCATGTGCTCAAGGGTTTAAACCTTCCTCTATTTTTCCCAGATCCGACGGTCTGCGGGATTTCACGTTTTTACTCTGCGAATCCTGTCCATTGACTCTTTCCCTTGAATATCTCTTCCGCTTCAAAGCTTCTCCTGGTTCGAACCCACCTGGTTCTGTTCCTATGACGTTCACAATAGAACTATCCCTCCTAAGCTTAAGTCCTCTGACTCCTTCAGAGAATTTTCACCCACACTCTTCTCATTCAGTCTTCAACAACTCTCAAAGTGTTGAAGTCATCTAGACTCCATGCACTCGCAACCACAGAACCTCTGGTTCCCTATGCTCAGGAAAACTGCTGAGACTTCTCTCTAGCCTGCACTTTTCCTGCACATCTTTCCCGACCCAATTCAATTTCTGGATGAACGAGAATGAAGGTTTAACTGTTGAGCCTCATCGACGCACTCTATGCCGATGAATTCGACTGCACTCTATGCAGGAATCTCTTGACTCAAACAGAGAAATAATTGAAACTCATTCTCATCCCTGACAGACTTCAGTAAACCTATGGAATCACATGCATAGCATATTCAAAAGCAAATGCATACAAAGAAAGAAAACATTCATAAGCACATAGGCACATACACAGAGAAAACAGCACCAGTCATGAAATTGAATCAAAAAACTCTTTCTATTAATTCAATCTGTACATGAGGGCTCTCCACAAGTTCTCTACTCTGCTCCTCTCTTCTTGCTCCTGAATGAATGATTCTAAATGCTAATGTTACAATGATACAAAGGAGGGTGCCTATATTCCGTTTGCCCTCTCAACTCTACAACTATCAAATCTACAATAAATTCCTATCTAACAACATTAAAACTATTAAATGCCTTCCTATCTTCAATAAAATACAAGTGCACTTCTTTTTGAATGGCTTCATGAAAGAGCGGCGCAAAAATTCCCAAAGTATTTCAAAAACAAATGTGCTGGCACTGTCCAGCTGTATTTTCCTTCTCCTCGCGCGGGCTCGCTTGATGAGGTGTGGATGCTCCTGCATCATACTCCTCGGCTCGAAATATTTCATGGGCTCCTATCCATGAGCTCCTGCACATTGTGCCCATGATTTTGTATCACGACCTCTATTTCCTAGCTGGCATCCTCCACTGGGTGGTTCTTCCATTTCACTAGGTATTCAAAATACTGCTTTCGCCTGGTTTTCCTGCCAAGTCTTTTATCCAGTATGCACTCTGTCTGCGGTTTCTGTGCAACTGGAAATTGTTTCTGCCACTGGACCACTAGTTCTTCAGTTCCAGTGTTTGCTTCTCCAACTCCGTTGGGGTATAAGTCTGAAACATTAAAAATCAGAGATATCCCGATGCCCTCTGGTAACTCAAGCTCATAAGCGTTCTGCCCAAATTTCTTCAGAACTCTGCATAGTTCGATTTTCTTCATTTTGAGCTTGTTATCTGTTCCCCTCGGGAACCTTTATTTCCTCAAGTGCGCTAGAACGATATTGCCAAATTAAAACTGAGGTTGTCTCTTCCACTGATCAGCTCTGCGCTTATACTCCCGATTTGATTTCTACAGTCGCTGCTTCACCTGCGTGTGAAGTTCCTGCATCGCTTCAGCGAACTCTTCAACACGAGCACTGCTAGTTTCAACCTATCCTGACTCTCTGAGCTCAGAAACTCCCCTTGGCTGTGTCCCATACAAAATTTGAAATGGGCTCTTACCTGTACTCCAATTCACAGAATCGTTGTACGCAAATTCGGCCTGTGGTAATATCTGGTCCCAACTGCTGTGATGCTCCACCACCAGGCTCCTCAACAGATCTCCCAAACTCCTATTCACCACCTCTATTTGTCCATCCGTCTGTAGATGGTAGGCAAAACTGAATTCCAAGTCAGTCCCTAGATTCTTCCATAGCGTCCTCCAAAAATGACCTATGAACTTGGTATCCCGATCTGAGACTATGCTTCTCGGAAATCCATGCAACCTAACGATTTCTTTGAAAAATAAATTTGCGATGTGGGTTGCATCACTGGTCTTAAGACATGGAATGAAATGTTCCATCTTCGAGAACTTTTCTACCACCAAAAAAATGGAATCAACTCCCCTCTGTGTTCTCGGCAATCCCAGAATGAAATCCATACTAATTTCTTCCCATGGCCTCTCAAGTATGGGCAATGGTTGATAGAACCCTGTGTTCTCCTTTCAGCCCTATGCATGTTGACATATCCGGCATCTGTCAACAAACCTCTTTACATCTGCTCGCATGCCCAACCAATAATATGATTCACTCAGCTTGGCGAATGTTTTGTCATGTCCAAAATGAACTGCTAAGCCCCCACTGTGCTTTTCTCTCACCAAATTCTCCCTCATGGAGCAATTCGGTATGCACAATTGATTGCCCTTGAATAGCAATCATTCCTGTATCATGTATTCCAGCCATGGACTCCGATCCCTAAGAACTGGGTTCTTGGATGCCTCATATGCCTCTCTGAAATCTGCATCACCTGCATACATATCTTTGAGGTTTTTAAAACCCAAGTTTTTGACTCTGAACTCCTGCAGCAATAAACATTTTCTTCTCAAAGCGTCAGCTAATTTGTTTGCAGTCCCCGAAATGTGCTTGATGACAAATGTGAAATTTTGCATGTATTCCACCCACTTCGCATGCTTTTGATTCAGCTTCTCCTGCTGACTTACAAACTGTAATGCATGGTTATCGATGTATAGTATGAACTCCTTGGGTATCAAATAATGCCTCCACTTCTTCAGTGCCTGTATGATGGCATAGAATTCTTTATCGTACATGGAGTATTTCAGCTTTGCATCATCCAGCTTCTCACTGTAATATGCAACAGGTCTGTCATCCTGACTCAAGACCCCTCCAACAGCATATCCACTGGCATCACACTTCACCTGGAAGGTCTTTTGAAAATCAGGCAACAATAGAATTGGTTGCTTTGTTATCTTCCGCTTCAAAAAATTGAATCTTCTCTCAGCCTCTGCTGTCCAGTGAAAAACTTTATGTTGTTTCTTCACTGTGTCCATCATTTCTGCACTAATTCCACTAAAATTCTGAATGAATTTCCGGTAGAAACTAGCTAAACCATGGAAGCTCCTTACTTCAAAAACGTTCCTCGGCGATGGACAATTCGTGATCACTTCTACCTTCTCAGGATCCATCTTCAATTCATTCGCCGATATTACAAAACCCAAATAGATGAGTTCTGTCTTCATGAATGAGCATTTCTTCAGGTTGATCAACAGCTTCTCCTGCTGTAGCCTTTTCATCACAATGGCCAAATGCCTCAAGTGTTCAGCCTTGGTCTTGCTGAAAATCAGTATGTCGTCCAGGTACACGACCACAAATTTGCCAATGAATTCCCTCAGGACTTCATTCATCAGCCTCATAAAAGTTCTCGGTGCATTTGTCAAGCCAAACGGCATGACCAGCCATTCGTACAAACCCTCGTTTGTTTTGAACGTTGTTTTCCACTCATCTACCTCTCTCATCCGGATCTGATGATATCCGCTCTTGAGATCGATCTTCGAAAAGAAATTTTCCCCACTCAGGCAATCCATCAGATAGTCCATTCTCGTCAATGGAAATCTGTACCTGATGGTGATTTTATTTATCGCTCTGGAGTCTGTACACATCCTCCAGCCTCCATCCCTTTTCGGACTTAGTACTGTCGGAACAACACATGGAATGAGACTCTCCCTGACCAGTCCTTTATCTAGCAGATCCTGTACCTTCCTTTTGACCTCCTCATTCTCCTGAGGTGTCAATCTGTACATTTCCTTATTCGGCAAGCTGGCTCTAGGTATGAGGTCAATATGATGACTCACACTCCACATCGGTGGCAACGAATGAGGTAGTTCGTCCACAATGATATCACCGAACTCTCCCAACAGTTCCTGAATCTCCTCTGGCAAGTCGTCCACTCTTGTGCTTGTCAGGACAATTCTCATCTTCTTGAAAACAAAGAATTGTGGATCTTCCTTCTTCTCCATCTCCGTGAGAAGCTCCTTCCCACTCATGAGAAGTATTGTGTTGCTCACTTCCGGCTTCACTTCTTTATATTTTATTGGAAGCAATGTATGTGATCTCCCATCCTTCTCCAAGGTGTATGTGTTCATTCTTCTGTCATGAACAACTTTTCGATCATACTACCATGGTCTACCCAATAATACATGACAGACATCCATGGGAATGACATCACATAGAATCTCATCCTTATATTCACCCATTTTAAATTTGACCAAGCATTGTTTCATAACACATACCTGGTGTCCTTTCTACAGCCATGACACTTTATATGGACTCAAGTGATTGGTCGTTTCCATCTCCATCTTTTCCACCATCTCAATCGAAACGAGATTATCGGTGCTTCCGCTATCCACAATGACCTTGCATTTCCAACCCTTGGTCTTGCAAGTCGTTCTGAATAGTCTGGTTCTCTGAGCTGTGTCCTCCACCTCTTTCTCAGGTTTCAAGAGAACTTTGTGCACTGTCAGTGACTTCCCACTTCCAGTGTCTTCATCCTCAACATCATGCCTCTGCGCCTCAGTGATGTGAGCTTTCCCTCTATCCATTTTCCTATCTGGACAGTCCACAGCTTTGTGTCCATCTTTCCCACATGTAAAACACATGATAATTCCTCCTCTACCTCTTCCTCTACCTCAGGTACGAGGAATTATGTTGGCATCCGCATAACTGCTACCCTGCTCGGTATGCTGCCTCCTCGGCTCAGCATATTGCTACCTTGGTTGTGAGGTTCCACCTCTCTCAACCTTTCCTTGGGGTCTCTGCCATTCCTCCTTGGGCTTTTGGTTTCATTCTTGGGCAATTTTCTTGCCTCTGGGTTGGCTCCTAACTCATCCTCGCTGTCCTTGCTTGCGGCTCAGCTTCTCTTCAGCTTTCAGAGCCATCTGGTACACATCCTCAACTGTTCGGATGGTGACCATGCTTAGCTCATCCTGAATTTCATACCTCATACCATTCAGGTATCTTTCCACCTTCTCGTCATCACTCTCTTAGTGACCTGCTCGAATGTTGAGCCTGTAAAATTCTTCGGTGTACTACTTCACCAACATCATCTTCTGTCTCAGTTTCTGCATCCACCTGAACAAAGTGATCTGGTAATCTCTCAGAATGAATTTCGCTTTCATATTAGTGATCATCCGATCCCATCTTTTAATTTTTTATTTTCCTTTGCAGCGCCTATCAGCCTGCAACTCATCCCACCATAAGGCTTCATGTCCTTTCAGCTTTGTAACAGCGTGCCTTACCTTCTTGTCCTCTTTGATATCCTCGTAATCGAAGTAGGTGTCGAGTGCTCGGATCCAATCTAGCAACTCTTCTGCATTTAGACTTCCCTCATAGATGGGAATTTCCATCTTGGTCTTCGAACTCATCCTAGAGATGGCTCTAATCAACTTTTTGGTCAATGCATCCTCTGCTGAGACCTCTTCTGCATCGTGTCCAGCTTCCTCCTCCACCTCGGAATTGTTGAACTCTCCAGTGCCGACTCCAGACATTTGGGTGGTCTCCATCTCTTCGAGTCTCGCCCTGAGATCTTGTATCTGTCACTCCATCTCTGGATTCCTTGCCGGTCTTCCTCTTCTTCGGGCATCCCTGTCTTCACGATCAGGCGATTACCTTTCTCTTCTGGGTGGCATGGTGTATTCCTTGTCCCTTCTTCAGAAAGCCAAGACTCCGGGCTCTGATACCACTTTGGTGCAGTGTCGCGGGCCCTCACGGTCGGACCCTGCTCTCACCAGGACCTTCTTTGTCTCACAGGCCCGAAGAGTCAAAGCTCTTCCAACTCCTCTCGGGAGTTCCCTCTACCCATAGCACTCCTTCAGCGATCTCCCCTTCGTGAATTAGGAAATTGGGATTCGCGATCTCGCGAATCTCGTGAACTCGTTTCTCTTGCAACTCAAAACTACGAACCCCAATCCTCGATGGTCAATAGTTAACGACTCAATCCCATCGGGGTTTTCCCTATCGGGAAATTGGTACATACGATGCCATATGTCACTACCTTGTCCAAACCCCGAACTCCGATTTGACGCCACCTGTCAACGCCTCTGGTTGTGATTTATGATTTGACACCTGTCTCCCACTCACGCTATCGGTAAATCGTGATTCAGGAATTCACGATTCTAATGCACAAGGTCACAAACCTTGCCAAACCCCAAATCTCGACTCCGTGGGATCTTGCGCCACATGTCCTTGCTCTTATCGACAGCTCCTGTAGATTCAAGAAATCGCGACTCACGATTTCAACGAGAACGAAACTCTTGCCTCGTCAAACGCCGAACTCCGAACCTCGATGGGCATTGGTCCTTCTTGTGCTCAAGGGTTTAAACCTTTCGCTATTTTTCCCAGATTCGACAGTCTGCGGGATTTCGCATTTTTACTCTGTGAATCCTGTCCATTGACTCTTTCCCTTGAAGATCTCTTCCGCTTCAAAGCTTCTCCAGGTTCGAACCCACCTGGTTCTGTTCCTGTGACATTCACAACGAAACTATCCCTCCTGAGCTTAAGTCCTTCGACTCCTTCAGAGACTTTTCACCCACACTCTTCTCATTCAGTCTTCAACAACTTTCAAAGTGTTGAAGTCATCCAGACTCCGTGCACTCGCAACCACAGAACCTCTGGTTCCCTCTGCTCAGGTAAACTGCTGAGACTTCTCTCCAACCTGCACTTTTCTTGCACAGCTTCCCCGACCCAATTCAATTTATGGGTGAACGAGAATGAAGGTTTAATTGCTGAGCCTCATCGATGCACTCTATGCGGATGAATTCGACTGCACTCTATGCAGGAATCTCTTGACTCAAATAGAGAAACAATTGAAACTCATTCTCATCCCTGACAGACTTCAGTAAACCTCTGGAATCACATGCACAACATATTCAAAAGCAAATTCATACAAAGAAAGCAAACATTCATAAGCACATAGGCACATACACAGAGAAAACAACACCAGTCATGAAATTGAATCAAAAAACTCTTTCTATTAATTCAATCTGTACATGATGTCTCTCCACAAGTTCTCTGCTCTGCTCCTCTCTTCTTGCTCCTGAATGAATGATTCTAAATGCTAATGTTACAATGATACAAAGGAGGGTGCCTATATTCCGTTTTCCCTCTCAACTCTACAACTATCAAATCTACAATAAATTCCTATCTAACAACATTAAAACTATTAAATGCCTTCCTATCTACAATACAATACAAGTTCACTTCTTTACGAATGGCTTCATGAAAGAGCGGCGCAACAATTCCCAAAGTATTTCAAAAACATATGTGCTGGCACTGTCGAGCTGTATTTTCCTTCTCCTCGCGCTGGCTCGCTTGATGAGGTGTGGATGCTCCTGCATCAGAATAGCTCTGTTTACATTTTGAAATGACTCTGTCATAATGTGTTCATCCTGTATATTTTTTCTTTGCTAAAAATAAACGGAATTTCATTTTGAATACGTGATTTGATCATTCCCAGTTTATCCATTAATAGATTTTTATTGGATTTGAATGGTTTTGATTTGGATTTGATTTGGTTGTTTGTCTGATTGAGTCAATGAAACTAATAGTTTGCTTTCAATTGAATTCGTTTTGTATCTACTCTGAACAGGAAGTTTCTCATTCTCAATTTAGAATACGATCACAATTGGATTTGATTTGTTCGATTGAGTTAAAATTGATGGTTTGCTGTCAAGTGAATTTGTTTGTATCCAATTTAAACAGAAAATTTTTCATGCTAGATTTAGCATATGATCATGATTTGATTTCCTTATGGTTAGTATGAGGTGATCGTCGAATGATTTCATGAGTTTGGTTGTTACATATGCTGTGTTATATAATTTTCAAAGCTGAAATACAACTCTGATCATTTCCAATTTGGGAAGAACAACTCTGTTTTTTCGAAAACAATGCTTTCATTCAAAAATCTGTGCAAACAATATTCACGCCCGAATCATGGAAGGTTTTTGATTATCTATGACTATGTTAAATACTCACTGTTTGATCCGCTTGATTGGATTGCTTCTTATTTTCAGTCAGTTTGATCATTTTCATGAGATGGATTCACATCGTAAAAGCTGCTCTGTTTGATTTTAATTTGTAAAACGAATTGATTGACTTTGTTATCACTATCGAATCTAGTTATAATTCATTTTAAAGAAATGATTCTGGTCAACGTAAATCGATCTTGTCAACCCATTTGTCTAATAACAAATGATCGGATATCTATTACGAACTCTGTTATTAATTGATTGATTCTGTTACGATTTCGTTTGTGGACAGTTACGAGTTAGTTATGGTTTAACTCACCCATGGCCTAGATTGTATGACAATACATTTATAACGATTTGAAAAGTGATCTTATTTGGATTCGATTGTATCTCCGGTTGTTGAGGAAGAATAATGATTGCCTGCGATTTGTTTTGATTATATCAGTTTCAAATTGGATATGAAACGATTTCAAAACTGTTTGATTATGATTCTGTCCACCCGACTCTTGGCAACAAACAAAACAGAGTACACCTATCTCTGTATTCGGTTGATTGATTTTGATCGTGCTTGATTTCGAATTGTATAACAATTTCAAATTGAATGATTCATTTTCAAATAGCTATTGGATGTTAATTGAATTTGATTCTTAAAAAGATTTTCAATCGATTTTAATGCCGATTCTGTGTCTTATTTAGACCAGCTACAGAATCGCAAGATTCTGTACCTAGTCTATAGGATTAGATTTTTATCATTTTATTAATAAAGAATCCTTCTAACTTGTTCATTTTTTTTCCTTTTCAGGTAAATTCGAATTGCATGGGACATATTGGACAGGCTAGGGGAATATTTGTGTGTTTTAGTTTTATTTTAGGTTCCTAGTTTAGTTAAACTTGGGATATCTGCCCAGATTTATGTAAACAGTTTTGATAACTTCCACAGGGAGGTTTTACCCTGTGGAAAACTTATAAATACTTATTATTTTTGTAATAAGGATCATCCTCACTTGTGGGAGAACTAGGCTATGGATTTCTAATACAAACTAAGAGAGAAGTTGATGTTCTGCTACAACTTTCGCTTTCATAATATCAATTTTTTGTTTCAAGTTTATGCATGTCATTAACAATTGATTATAGACTACTTTTGCTATCATAGTCTTTTGCAGATGATGTGATTTAATTAATATGATCCATGTCTGATTTATTTCAACATTTAAAAACACAACAATTACTTGGTTCAGTTTATGAATGACAGATTTCTCTTCTTCATCAATTGAATTATTTAGTACAATTCTTTGTATACAGATTTATCTAATTGTGGAGATTTATAAATCATATGATTGTTGTGATTTTTATGTCTTGTTTGTCCTATAAACACACTTGAAGAGCACTACAGCTATCATTTACGAGAAGCTCCTGGATAATTCGGTGAGAGTTTCCTCCCTCCGATCTGCTAAAACAGTGATCATACACAGGGCAAATCTGGAGCATTTCTCCAGGTTAGTTTGTGATTTATTTTCGTTAATTTCTTTTATTATTTTAGTTAGATATATTTGTAGTTTAGATTAGTGATTTAGTTTAGTTATTTTTATGTTTTACTTCTGTTCATAAAACTATAAAATCGACAAAAATATCTTTGTCTGTCTTAGGGCAGAATATAAGTGAGTTTTCCAGGTTTTATTTAAATCTGTAAATTGTGGATATTGTACATTTTGTGAATAAGTTATATTTCTGTTAGTAGTTAGATAGTTAATTAGTTAGAGTTAGTATAGTAGTAGTTAGTAGAGTATATATATAGAATATTTAGATTAGTTTAGTTTGTTTTAATAATTAGTTTTAGTTTAGTTTGTTTAATAATTAGTTTTAGTTATATTAGTTTATTAGTTTGTTTTATTTAGTTTTAGTTAGATTAGTTTTATTTTTTGTTTTCTGAGGACCTTAGATCGACTAACGGAGCTGCTAAAATCATCAGGGTGGTTCATCCCAAACGGCTTGGGTTATTAGACAACCCTGGACCGGTTCCACTCTCTTAGTTGACGGACAGTCGATTTCGCCCATCAACAAATGGCACTAGAAGGAGGGTCTGAACTTAATTAATGGCACGAGGCGGTCGCAAGACTCCTCCACCACCTAATCGCTCACCTATAGTGACTAGAATCCATTCAAACGATAATATTCCTCTTCAAACAACAACTACTTCAACCGACGATCCACAGATCACAGTTGAGCCAGCAACCCCTAATCCTACAGGTGATGACATACAAGTGATTGTCTACCAATCTCTTATAAAAACACATAGTGCCTTAGCCCATTTGAGGCAACCAAACTGTCTGTGGGGTCAACCTTTGGACTTCTCTGATATCAGAGAACAATTAGGTGACACTAACCTCACTGTGAATCCTTCANTTCACCTCCTCCATCATCTCCTTCCTCTTCTGGAGGAGATTCCTCTAATGAAGGCAATTCCCCTTCTTAGCCTTCCACATCCACTACCCCAATGGAAAATCAGAACAACCCTGCTAGACCCTGGCTTGATCAGGATGCCGTAGCTGTACCTGGAGCTCAACACACTTTACCTAAGCATCTGGGGAAATGGCTTCCAAAGTTTGACCCTGACTCAAAACAGATCACTGAAGATCACATTAAAATTTTTATGATAGCCATAAGACTCCGCAATGTCGAACATGAAGATGTTGTCTGTAGTTTGTTCCCTTATACTTTCAAAGGCAATGCATCAACATGGTACCTTTCCCAGCAACCCCATACCATTGTGTCTTGGGAAAAGCTTGAGTCGTGATTTTTGGAAAAATTCGGAGACGGTAAGCCTCTAGAAGTTCTAGTCATGGATCTTTCTAGCTTAAGAATGAACCCAAAAGAAAAAGTTAAATACTTTAATAAAATATTATTAACACTCAAAATCCGAATCCCTATGGATTCCATGCCTGTTGAGAGTCGTATAATAGCTTACTACACTAAAGCTTTGTACCAAATTATATCTATTTGGGTTAAACAATCTAAGAAAGCCACATTGTTAGAGGCCTTCGAGGAGGCCAGCCAAATTGAAAAAGACATACTTAGTCTTAAGTAATCTACTAGCAATGAAACTGAGACTAGTTCTTCTTCCATAAAGAAGATTGAAATCCTCCCCAGACCCACTCAGAGTAAAACACAACTTGAAAACTCTGAAATCAAGTTATAGACTTAAAAAGGTCGATCGAAGAAGCTTCCTCGAGTAAAGGGCCCTACAAACCTCCTTTCTAGAAGCCTTTTCCCACCAACCGACCTAGTCCAACCACCGAAGGCCTAAATCTAGAAATCCAACAATGCACCCTTCAAACAATTCTAGAAGCCCAAGATAACTTGATGTCTCCTATCCTTGAGGAGGTGGTTGAACAAGAGACAGTTCAAGAAGAAGAGTCTTCTCCAAAGATTTTTGGACATTTGTTAGATAGCATCTTTCAAGCCAACTTCGAGACAGTTCATCCTTATAATACCGGGAGTAAGACTGTAAACAAACCTTCTACCGAAAACATTACAACTTCGCCCCCAAAGCAATCTAAATCAGCTGATACTAAATAGAGTAATGTGAACCCCAACTTATATTATGATGTTATTGAAGATCTTAAAAAGTTAAGGGCTAACATTTCTATTTATGAGTTATTGAAGTTTCCATTTTTGTTACAAAAAATGTCACAAAATATCTCAGAGAATGGCAAAAATGGTAATTCTAATGGTAACAAGGTTGTGCAAAACAAATCTCCCCAGAAGACTTCCACTAAAAATAATCTCGATCCTCAAGATAAAGGAAGACTTCCTGTAAGTAATGTAAATAATGTAAATAATGTAGATAAAGTAGTCGTAGAAACTGCGAGTAAAATGCCACAAGCTACCACTCTTAGTACTCGTAAAAATGTACCTCCTTTCCTTTTAACTTTCGAGATCTTTAACAGAAACGTACACAATTGTATGGTAGACTCAGGGGCATCATCCAATGTGATGCCTTGGTCTGTTTGCCAGAAGATTAACGCTGAAGTTGAACCATAGACTTTAAAAACCATACAACTTGATCGGACAAATGTCAAAGTTATAGGTGAACAAAAGAATGTGCTTATTAGATTATCATCTAACCCCAAGTTTCATTAAGTTATTGATATAATTGTTGTGGATATTCCAGAAGTGTATGGTCTATTTTTAAGCAGGGACTAGTTCGAACAGCTGCACGGTTATTTTGCGACAGATTGGTCTCATGTATGGCTTCCAGAAAACAGCAAGCATAATAAAATCAAAGTAAATTGTGAGCGCTACCTTAAGTTCACGGTCACAGATTTGAACGATCCCAATGAACCGTATACACCTTCTGCTGATTCACCTGAAGTACAAGGGATGGACACCTTCTTCGGCAATTTCATGGCTGAGGCTTCACCTATCACCAATCCAGAACAACAATCCAAGATTGTAGCATATATGCAGCCAAAAGTTTCCATGCAACGATCCCATGTACCCGATGCAAATCAAATCTAGTCTCTTTATTTTGACGGTTCAAAGTCCAAAGAAGGAGCTGGAGCAGGCTGCGTCATTATCGATCCGGCAAGTAACAAAACATTGATAGCATGTTGGTTGGAATTTGAATGTACTAACAATACTGCAGAATATGAGGCTTTATTGCAAGGTCTCAGAAAAGATTCCGATATGAACATTCAAAATTTAACCGTCTTTGGCGACTCTGAAATAGTGGTTAGATAGGTAAGAGATTCTATCCACTGTTTGTCTCCGCATCTCAAAAGCTACCAGTCTGAGGTATGGAAATTAATGAATAGATTTTCTGCTTTCAATATAAATTCTATTCCTAGATTAAATAACTCTGAAGAAGATTTATTAGCTAATGTAGCTTCTAAACTTATTTCTGCAGAAGGCTTATCCTCAGACGCATTCTCCATTGATTTGTTGTTTCGGCCATCTGTCCCCGACAACATCACGAACTGGAGAGTATTTGACGACGATCGGTAGATTATTAACATTCTGCACATGGAAGAAACTTTTCAAGACACGGTAGTAGACGAACACACACACGACGACAATTTGTGCTATTTCACGGTAATACCAGATCTGAGAACTTCTGAAACTTCATCGGATATGGTAAACTCGATCCCAAAATCTGTAATTAGATTAGAGAAGTTTTATGATTTTCAAGATAAATTTAAAAAGACGGTCAATTACAAAACCAACAGTTCCTCGTTATCTTATGAAAAAGTAAACCTAGAAACTAATGAAAATCATCAGTGTATTAATCTAGGGTTGGGATGTTCTCAACAAGAAAAAGTTGCATTCATTAAATTGTTCAAAGAATTTAAAGATGTCTTTGCATGGACGTATGATGACCTCAAAACTTTTGACCCTAATATCATACAGCATGTCATCCCTATGAAACCCCAAACCTTACCCTTTCAACAAAAACTGAGGAAAATGCACCCCAAACTCGAACCGACCGTTCAAAAAGAATTGAATAAACTTCTAAATGCTAAGATAATTTTTCCTGTTAGACACACTTAGTGGGTTTCTAACCTTGTCCCAGTCTAGAAGAAGAGTGGGGAAATTCGACTTTGCTTCGATTTCCAAAACCTCAATAGAGTGTCTGATAAAGACAACTATCCTGTCCCACCCATGGAATAGATCCTTTAGTAAGTATCTGGTTCTGAGAGGCTGTCCTTACTGGATGGTTTCTCTGGATACAACCAAGTCTTGATGTCTCCACTAGACCATCTAAAAACTACCTTCCGTACTCCGGGGGGCACTTATGCTTATCGTAAAATGCCCTTTGGATTGATTAATGCTAGAGCCATTTTCAAAGAGCAATGGACATTGCTTTCCAAGGCTTAATCAATCAGTCCATCATAGTTTACTTAGATGACGTGACTATATTTTCTAAAAACAAAAATGATCATCTAGCTCACTTACGAGCCATCCTACTGCGATGTCATAAATACGGCATCTCTTTAAATCTAAAAAAATCCATCTTTGCAGTAGAACAGGGTAAGCTCTTGGGATTCATTGTGTCTAGTGAAGGGATGATTATTGACCCCGAAAGGACTCAAGTTATCGCAAAACTTCCTCCTCCTACATCCAAAAAATCTATGCAGTCTTTCTTAGGCCAGATTAACTTCATGAGAATATTTGTCCCCAGTTTCTCTGAAGTGGTCAGGCCTTTGCAGAATTTAATTAAGAAAGACACCCAATATCACTGGGGACCCCTAGAAAATAAAGCTTTTAATGCAATAAAGAAGGCCATAACAGACGCTCTGTCTCTCATGAGCCAAAATTTTTCTCAAGAATTTACACTCTACACTTTTTCTTCTGACCGTTCCTATGCCGCCGTCCTAACTCAAAAGAATGTCAAAAACAACGAAGTACCCATTGGCTTTATGAGCTCTTCTTTCAAAGGCACTGAACTTAATTACCCAGTAGTAGATCGACAAGACTACGCTATTTTCAAAGCAGTTAAGCATTTCCGGTCTTATCTTTTGAAGTCTAGAATGAAATTCATCATCCCCTACCCAGCCATGAAGAACCTGATAGTGTAGAAGGAACTAGGAGAAAAAAGAGCCAACTGGGTCACCTCCTTGCAGGAGTATGACTTAGAAATCACCCCAGCTCAGAAAGTGAGAGGCCAAGGGTTATGCAAGTTAGTCACTAATTCAGCAGCAGGACAGCAAGAAGAAAGCAATATGTCAAACCTAGGACAAAGCGATCAAAGTCTAATCTGTTGCGCACAAAAATCTGTCAGTCCCTGGTATGACGATATAAGATTCTGTCTTGAACATGGGTCAGCCCCCCGTCACCTAGACCCCGCTAAAAGAAGAGCAATGAGACTAAAGTCTTCCTCCTTTCATCTGGTTAATGGTGTTCTGTTTCGTCAAAGTTTTGACGACGTATTGATGCGTTGTCTTGAAAAAAATGAAGCAAAAAAAGTCTTGCTAGAGTTGCATGCAAGAGAAGCTGGTGGTCATTTTGGTGGTGATACCACTGCTCATAAGGTTTTAAGAGCCAGTTATTACCAGCCCACACTTTTTAGAGATGCCCATGCCTTGTGTCGTAAATGTATCATCTGTCAGAAAGCATCAGGGCGGTTACAAAAACCATCCTTTCCTTTGCAGCTTGTTTCAGTAGATTCTCCTTTTCAGCAGTGGGGCCTTTATATCATAGGTCCATTCAACCCTTCGTCCTCACAACATCACAAGTTTATTGTGATAGCCACACATTACTTTACCTGATGGTCTGAAGTTGCTGCACTAAGAACTATCAACACCAGTTAGGTAATTGCCTTTCTAAATTCAAATATTATCACTCGTTTCGGCATCCCTGACTGTTTAGTTTTCGATAATGATTCTTGCTTTTCCTCTCTTGAGATGAGTGACTTCGCTTTGGAAAAGGGAATTAAGCTCAAGTATTCTGCTAGCTATTACCCCCAGGGCAATGAATTGGCAGAATCAACAAACAAGAACTTGATTAAAATCATCAAGAGAACGGTGGTTGAAAATCACAAGAATTGGCACAATGCATTGTTGAATGCACTATGGGCCGATAGGGTAACACCAAAAGCTGCTATAGGTAACTCCCCCTTTTTTTCGTTTAAGGTAGAGAAGCAATTATGCCTCCTCACATTCTCCTTCCTTCACTTCAGTTGTCACAGAAAGTCCAAGAAGAAGATTGTCCCCCTCTGGAAAATCAGATTAACGCTTTTATGAAGCTAGAAGAGGTAAAAGCCCAAGCTAAACGTAAGCTAGATCAACATCAACAATTGGTTAAAAGCTAGTTCGATTCTAACTCTGCTTCTGATAGGAATTTTGAAGTAGGTGATCTCATCTTGAAGTGGGACAAACCACACGAAGGAAAGGGAGAGCACATGAAATTTCAAAACTTATGGCTTGGACTATTTTTAATTGCTGAAAAGTTGGGTGCCAGTTCTTTTCTATTGTAGAATCTTGAAGGGAAGCTAGACACCTATCTGGTGAATGTCCAGGCCCTGAAAAGATACTTTTATTGATGAAAACCCTTGTATATTATGTACATATTTTGCTCTTGTGTGCTTTTTTTTTATTTTCTTTTTAGTTTTTTGATTTTTCTTTGAATTTATCAGTTTGTGTTTTCTTTGAAATACACACACCTATATACTGATCTATTCAGACAGAGACAATAGAAAATTCCTTCAATGAAATAACCTCTAAGAAAATTTGTATAAACATCAATGGTTTATTGCTGAAATTTATATCTGTGTTGGAAAAGTCTGTTGTTTGAAAGAAGTTTACTGATTTCGATCTCTGAGTGAAGTTTGTCATGATCATCCATTATATTTTTATGTTGTCCCTATTCCGTAAAGGAATGACTCAGAGGATGTCTCCCTACTTTAGGAAGTTGTTTTTGTAAATAAAACATCTCTGGATCTAAATAAAGGACAGTTCTAAAAAATTTTGATGAGGTCTGAAAAAAATATGTTAAAATATCATGATTTTCAGTGTCACCCCGCTCAAATATATATCTATGAAAAAACAAAACAAAACAAATTATTAATAAGAGCTATGGGAAGTGCATGTAAACCCGTCGGGATACTGAACAGGTCTGCTAGCAGCAGGTAAATGCATGCATGATGCCAAGACAACTTCGTCGGGGTACTGAACAGGCCCACTGGCAGTGAAGCAATGCCGGGTATATGAAAATTCGTAAATAAGAAACCTCTTAACCTTAAAACGTGCTTTATTCTGATCCAGAACTTCTTGGTAACATACAGATGTTAGAGTGGGTTAAGTGGCAACCCTGTCGAGGCTATGGACGCCTGCTGGAAACAGTGGCCATGCCAACGGTATTGGAGATTTTATCTTTAATATAGTGACTTGTTGGTCTTAAGACTGTTATCAGTTTTCATCTTTTAAAACACTGCTGGAATGATTGGTTAATGATGATGTTTATACGATTTTCTGGTTGTTATTTTTGAGTTGGAATTATCTTTGCTATCCTAATCTGAATTTGTTCCTTTTAGTAGAGATAACTGCTTCTACCAGTGTGTCGCCATTGTTGGCAGCCAATTCACATTTTTTTATTGTCTTATAAGATGCCTACACCAATGTTTTGCAAACATCAACTGTTCGTCGCAATCTTCAAATCATGACACTTTTATTTTCTGTGACATTTGCACATTTGCCTTCATTTTGTTTTCATGACTGTAAGCGTGAAAACTTAGTCTTTCGAAGTCGCATTGAAGTCATTATTTGATCTGTCATGATCCTTCTTGTCAATATGCCCATTGTGCTTACCTTTTAATTATCATTATTCAATTGGAAAGATCCTTTGATCGGTACCCATGCTTCGATTGATTTTGTGACTTGGTTTCATTGAAATTGTAATACATTGGCATTTGGATTTATATGTTATGTGAACTACTTCACCTTTGGTTTCATGAAAATGCATAGGGGTTATGATTAAATCCTTCATATATATCTTTTAATATGACACCTATGTTCGTGTTTTCATAATTGTTGGCATGTTGATTACATTAAGACACATTGGTACATTGGTTAAACTATTGATATGAGTTGTTACAATACATTGGCGCATGGTTAAAAATTTGGTATTGGTTTCAAATTGAATGTTGATGGTGTAAAACTATGACACAACGTTGACTGCGCACGTTGGTTTATATGCTTACCATTGGTTTCATTGGTTGGGAAAATGACATGATTATTGAACTATACTATAATGAGTTTGAACAGCTATGAACACCGGCGGTGGTACTATTGGCAATAACTATTTTGCATGGCAGAGATAAGCTCCACCACCTTCGCATGCTAACATTTATGTCTAGCCCTTATCCTCATTCACCTATGTTAGCCCGAATAAACCTTCGTGCAATTTTCTCCTATGTGTACTATAATCCAAACCCTGGACTTACCATGTGCTTGGCTCCATGGCACCAGTTGTGTGAATCGAGCCAAATGGAAGCCAAGCCTTACTGTTATTTGACAATGCCCGCAAAGACTTGGAGGAAAACAGGTGGCTCACCTTTGTACAATGATTTGAGGGTTTTAATTTAGTTGTGGCACAACAATTCACCCTGAATTTCGATGGCTATAGAGCCAAGGTGGGCGACATACAGTGTAATGATCCCAAGCCATTATGCAAGGATCATCACTGTTTTGGTGTCTTTTCAAAACTTTTTCTGAGTGAGGTATTTTTTCAAACCCTTTGCTGATCTACCTTTTATATGTGTTTATATGTGTGTATGCAACAAATAATAGAAATAGATAACCATGGAACATACCTCAACCATATGCAATAAGATAGACAAGCCAAAACATCTCAATTCTTCTTTATTCATAAAATAGAGAAACCTGCTACAATGAAGATGTCGATCTGGAACGCTCAACAGATGGCCAAGAAGATAGACAATAGATAAGAGCTGCTACAAAATGCTCCCACTAATACAAAAGATGCCTCCAAAGGATGAATGAGAAATGAAGAATGCCACGCTCCAATAGAAGGCTGAAACCCTCAACAACTCGACCCTGCTACCAAAAATGTCCAATCACCCTAATAAATATGCCAAATTATAGATCGGGTGATGGTAAGAACAACCCAGGTGACCGAATCTCCAAGATCCCTCTCAATCTTTGTAGATCTGAAATCCCCCACTGAATGGTGCACGCCACTAGATGACTGAAACCCTAGATAATTCGGCCTTGCTGCCAAAAGTGTCCAATCACCCTAACAAATATGCCAACTGATAGATTGGATGATGGTAAGAACAACCCAGGTGACCGAATCTCTAAGATCCCTCCCAATCTCTGTAGATCTTAAATCCCCCACTGAATGGTGTGCCCCATTGGATGACTGAAACCCTAGATACTTCGGTCGTGCTAAAGGAGGCCTCCAAATGCTCTAAAACTCTCCAGAAATATAGATCGGGACACTGCAAGTCACTAGGTAATGTCTCAGGATTAGATCTGAAGTGTAACCCCTCCTAATGGACTAGATCTGGATCTCAAAAAACGCCCTCCTTCTCCTCAATTCGCCCCACTGCTCAAGAAATAATCTGAGCCATAAAACTGTCTCAGAAAGCACTAGAGCTGATGTCCAAGGCCCTGCAATGAAAACCAAAGTGATAGAATCCTCAATGGCCCTACCAATCTCCTAAAATGAATCTCTCTCCAAAGATGGTGTGCCCCTCTTGTTGAAATCCCTCAACTGGTGCGCCCTCTCTCTATCTGCACACGAAAATGATGTAGAATCCTCCTACAACTGAGTAGATATGGAACTAGAATGGTGTGGGAGAGTATTGCATCTCCGAGACCAAGCTTGGGACAAGCTAGGTGGAATATTTCACCACCGAATCGTCCTCTAGGGTTTGTTAAGTCAAAACCCTCAAAACCCCCAAGAGATGGGCTCACTAGCTAAAGCCAGATATCAAACTAATAAACATACATGAATGAATGAAAAGAGGCCCTTGCCTTTTATTTATACTTTTTGGCTCACCTTGTCCCTCCAAAGTGACTTTCATTTTATTAATATTTAATTAATTAATTAAATCACTTTAATTAATTAATTAACCTTTTTAGCTTTGAAAAGCTCCTTATCTCTCCTTGTGGCTTCCCTGGCCACTGAAGGTCACTTCTAGCCATCCCATCTTGTAGTGTTTCTCCTCCCAATTCCAATGAGCTATTACATTGATAGGTTCCTCTAAGTAATGTGCCCAAAATGACCTCTTCAGTGAATTCCATTGACTTATAGCTCAAAATAGTCAAAATCATGTAAATTGTCGGAATGCAACGAAACCAAAGCCAACCTGTGCGGAATAGCTCATAATGATGGAATATGATCATCAATGCAATATGGACCCCACAATGCCTCTCAAATACCCCTGTACTCGCTCTAGCACCCATCTGGCTACTCTAGTCATCATAAATCTCTGCCCTGTGATGATGTCCCAAAGTGGGGACATTACAGTCCTCCCTGCTAGAAAATTGCTTGTCCACAAGCAATACCCAAATCCCCCGAAGTAAAATACCAGGATCACATGTTCACCTGTGGGATACATAGTAGAACCCATCCAACGAATAACAATAGCAGACTCCACCCCATGGATCCCATATGAGGAAGTAAACTACAATACTCTGTGAAGAACAATCCTGGAAGATATCAACCCTGTGAACCTCCTGCACCTGACCCATGGCTTCGTCTCGAAATGAGCCCATCCTCCAAATCTCTACCAAGATCCACATGGTCTCCATCAACTGCACATGATGATTCCAGAATGAGGTACTGCAAGATCTCCGTGAGGAACCCTTAAGCGTTGTGCTAAATGGAAAGTTAGAATAACTTTCCCCTGCAATGGTCCACTCTTCCCTGTCCGTCAATGAACTGATCAATCCTACAATCCCTGGGTCCCATGCTAACCTATGTCGATGATCCTCTTGCTGACACTACACTACTCTGTCCATGACTGTCTGTCCCCTGCATACATAAAGGATCCTCCTCGCTGGGATCCTCAAGCTGAAATACCTGTGACCACCGAACCTGCTGCCCAGAAACTGTATCGGCATAGACACCTCTGTAGAAGAAGTACCTGTCCAAACGTCTCTATGCCCTATCATGATGATAAAGAGGAAGAAAAGGTCTCACCCCATAGGACAAGTACCTGCCGACCCACTCCAAACCAACCCAAGGTGGAGTGCGTGGCTCTCTGGCGCCACCTGGGTTATCATGTAGGAAAACATCTTGCTAACCAAGTGAACTCCCGGATCCCATGGCAAACTTGGAAGTTTATCACTTCCAGTCTCCACTAGCTACTCTTGTGCTGGGCTAATCACTGTCGGAATCCCACTGTGCTCATCTGTCATCACCAGGTCTATGATGCTCACCATCACACACCAAGTCTCAAATGTTTGTCTAACACAGTCCACCTTTGACCTGTTGTATGTCGTAAAAGTACTCTTGTCATATAGTCTCGGCCTACTCACTCTCCATGCTCTCAGCCATGGCCTATCCCTCCTCATGTTGCTATCTATGATAAAAGTGTTAGGACAGGCTAATAGAAACATCTGCAGCTGACTGTAGGACTGGGAGGTGTCACATGCTTTTGTCAATCCCAATGATTTGACCAGAAGCTCGTCCATTGGTATCCATGAAAGATGCTCTCCTGTGGTCATCATCGAGTCCCAACCATCCAGTACAATCAGAAGTAACCCCTCCGACTGCTGGTCAACCAACCTCCATCTCTCATCTACCATGCAACTGCTGAAATGGTGAAGGTGATCTCCCACAACTATGTGCTCCTGCAAGGCACTATACCCCTCTGAATGCCACCATACACCTTGACATCTCTCTGTGAGCTATCACTCATCACGGTATGCTCTGGCATACTCATGTCATCTCCCACAAACTCATGCTGCATCACAGATCCTGGGCGTATAGCTGGATCAATCTCTATATGGAGATCAACCACTCCCAAGAAAAAAATGGAAGTGTCCCCCATCGACTGGTGCTCCTCTGCTAG
>JASDQU010586976.1:56690-77911 GCA_032191745.1 Picea mariana | reverse complement strand
TGGTAGTTTTCTCAAATTTGGTTTTGAGTTTTTCTAGTAGCAAGACTTAGGTTTTGATTTTTGTCTTAGAAATAAGACGACCCATAAAGGTCTTCTCTTTAAAATTTTCATAAAACGCTTTCAATAGCTAATGTGTGTTTTAAAGGTGATGGTTAGCTGGTGAAAGTGATTAGTTTCAACAGCTAAGGAGCATTTCTCACGAGTTGTGTGCTGGTGAAAGCGACAATTTTCCACAGCTGAGGAGTGCTTCTCACGGGCCATTAGTTGGTGAAAGCGGGAATCACGTGTGCTTTATCCACGTTTTAAAATCAAATGATGATACGATTAGCCCACGTCATGCAATCAAGAATCATGCACTGGTGAAACTGGATAATGATGGAAACTTGGCTTTGCACATCTAAGTCGGATTACAAAGAGGATCTTGTTCAGTAAACGCATGCTTCACAATCATGGTGTCGGAAATGGTGAATTTGAATCCATTATCACAGGTACAGGAGATGTAATACCTGGCTGACAACATCAAATCGACTCATCGCTTCCCCAACACACATCACTCGCAAATGTATGCTAAGTTTCTAATGTTGAAAGATAGAGGCGAGTGCTTTCACCAGCGCAAGACCTTGGCCAGAATAGCAGTTAGCAGTGTTTGGTGTGCAGAATCGTTTTGGATTTTAAGTTGCAGATGGCGAGGAGACACAGTGGCTCTTTACTGAGAAAAGAGTTGGACAGTCTATCCTTCCTACAGACGCATCCAGAAGTGCAGAAACACTTCTCAAACATAGGTTGTATAGAATTTGTTGAAAGGTTACAGAATGGCTGTCATCAATCAACAGCAGAAGCATTTGCTAAAACGTTTGATGGAAATAAAGCCCATGTTGAGTCCTTGGAGATCATCGTGGATGAATCTACCATCGCTGCAGTGACCAACTTACCAAGATCGGACCAGAGTTGGTTCAAAACAACTACCACCAAAAACTTAAATTTCAGAGCATATTTGAAGGAAGAATTCAAACACAATGCAAGGAAGAAGAGCATGTCAGTTTCCCATTTAGAAGAGGAGTGGCAGGATTTGTTTAAGGTCATCCAACTTTACATAACTTCAGAAGGAAGGTATGACAAATTGATGTTGTATCATTTCAAGCTCTTAGACCATTTCACAGGTAAAATTCTCCTAAATCTATCTTTCTTCTTGCACAAGAGCTTAACTAAAGTCTGTAAAAAGATTAGAGTCGAACCTCTAAGCATGAAGAATAGCCTTTTCCACTTTGGCCTTATTAAATTGATCATTCTGGAGGAGCTAAGATAGAAGGGAAGGACCTGGCAGCATTTTCTTTTTTGGGAGGGCTTTGAAACTCAAAATCAGCCCGTAAATGAATAGGGGAAAGCTGGAAAGAAGCAATTGACTCCTCAAAGCAACTCGAGGAAGAGGAGAACCCTTCCAGGACCTCCATAAGATAGAATCTCTGGGGTGACATCTCACAGGTCAAAGAAAAAATTGAATTTTGAAACTACTACAGAGCATCCTACAGAAAAGAGAACAAATATCTTAATCCTGCCTTACACAGACTCAGAACCAAAGTAAGAGGATAAAAGCCCTGTCATCAAAAGTCCTGAACATTCCATTGATTTTGCACAGAATTATGAGACCTTTACTCACACCGAGGAAGGGGAAACATCTAAGAGCACTAATTCAAAGAAAACTTAGAAAATCAAGCATCTCAAAGAAGTGATCGCTCAGCAGGAGGTCTTAGAGAGGGTAATAAAGGAAAGATACAAGAAGTTGTCTGACAATTTTGTAGAAACCAATGCTGCATTTGAAAAACTGGCTCGTGAAAGTGTCAAGGAAAAGAAGAGGAAATAGAAAATCACCAAAGACTATAACAGTCTATGGTGGCTAGCAAAGCGCCTTAAAAGGAAAATCAAAAAATTGAAGCAAAAGCAAAAATCACACCCAGATTTGCAAGTGCTTGGTCAGGTTGCTGTGAACATGCAAGGGGATAAAGTAGAGACACATTGAGTTTTGATCGAATCACAGTTTTGGATGTGAAATTTCATTTTGGGCTAAGGCGGAGCTTTCACCAGTGCACAACGCAATTTTACAACCAGTTAGCTGGTGAAAGGCAGAGCTTTCACCAGCTAACCAGTGAATCATAAGGCGAGTTAGCTAGTGAAAGCAGAAAAAGCATTTTTGGAAGCTAAGGATGGAGCTGGTCATTTTTCACAGGTTATAAAGAAGTTCCAGAGTATCAAAGGGATAACAAATTGATCGAAAAAGACTCTGCATCAAAGATTCGTGGGAGTTTTTGAGAACTACATGCTAAACAAATTTCCTCAAGTATCGACTATGAACATTGAAGAAATCCAATTGTCAAGATAGGTGCCTTTACCATGTTTCATAACATCACAGATTCTAGGAGCTGAAGAATACAGATGTCAAATTTTGAGATTGAAGACAATTCGAATGCTAGTCTAGTGATTAAGTCTTTGTATTCAATTTGCTTAGTTAGATTTGAATTGCTATTTTTAGATACAGATCCAAGTTTTTAGGATCTATAAAACTGATTGTAAAAGGCTATAAATGCCTATCTTTTCTAAGAGACAAGGGTTCAAACTGGGATACATTTTGGTTCTATTGTATAGACTCTTTTAATACAATAAAATTGCAGTTCCCTTTCGTTTTCAATATCAGAATATCCATGTTTCCATTTCTGTACTTCATTTCAGTTTATTTTAGCTTGTGAAGATTGTTATCTCTTTATTGAGCTTATAGATTTGAATTGAAGGATCTTCTTTCTGTCTTGTATTAAGCCTTACACCCAACTGCATTTGGCAATCAAGATTAGTGTTCTACATCCCCCCTCTCAAATTATTTTGACGTGATTATTGTTTCCTGAAAGCACTGTTTCTTTAGAAGTAAAATGAGTTGTCTATTATAGTGATCTTTAAAGACCCCATTGTTCCAAGAATATATATACATTATCTTAAGTTACCAAGCATCCTTAGTCTACAACCCTAAGGAGTTTCTTGGAGTGATAACAAATTGGCGTCATTGTCGGAGAACGAAGAATGAAGCAAGCTTCCTTGGGAGACGACATAGTTTCAGCTTTTGATGATAGACAAAGGCTGAGCAATATATTGGTTGTAAGCATCTATTTGGAGACTCAATGTTCAAAGACTCCACTAGGGAGGATTCTGTTGATAAAGGATGAAGAGGCTCAAATCAAAATCCAGGTATCAGTTCATTGGTTTGCTTCATGAACTGTTGTTTTTCTTTATTACCTCTTTCATTCTTTTCCCTTCGCGTGTAAAGAGAATTATTTTTTGTTTTGTATATTCAGAAAATCATCATCCTTCTTGTATATATTCGTCTTTAGAAGAGGAAATCCTGCAGCCCTGCATTGTAGATGTAGATTCGATGGCTTTACCTCAGACCATTCACAAAGATGACCACTGTATTTCTTTTCCTTCAGAATTTGATAAGCCATGTGACCTTGAAAAGATAGAAATTGTTTCAGACCTTGTCCAGATCTCAGCCCCTCTTGTCATAATTTCTGAACCTTGTCATGAATTCATTAACTCTCATGATCAGCCCACATATTTTCAAGTAAATATCCAGATGAAGATGTTCAAGCCTTTAAAGATGCCCCTTCTTCTTCATCCTTATCCTGATGACTGTTATGAATATCTCCCTTGGTTTTCTGGAGAGAATCAAGCTTCAGCTGAGAGACACGTGGAATACTTTTTGGATTTTGTTGATTGTTTTCAGCTTGCTCATCAAGATGTGATCATGAGATTTTTGTCAAAGTCTCTGATCAAAGATGTCGTTGCATGGTTTAAAAGTCTGAGAGATGATTCAATAGGCTCTTGGACCGAATTCTCTAATGTTTTCCTGAAGTATTGGGGCAAGTACAAATCTTTAGATTCATACCTTCCCGATTTCTATGCTTTGAAACGAGAGCAGGATGAAGCCTTACCTATTTTCAACAGAAGGTTCTACCGTGTTTATCATGACATGCCTTTGGAGTTCAGGCCTACAGAGACAATTTCCATGATATATTATGTCATGGATCTTCATTCAGATCTTGTCCTTCTTCTAGTAGAATGAGAGTCTTCATCCCTGACCCAGTTGTTTGAAGATGCTCAAGAAGTCGAGAAAAACATTCATCTTTCCCGAAGGATCCGAGATCGAGATTTCTTTGAAAATTTGCAAGTGCATGAGCAAGCTGAATGTCAGTATACTTCAGATTCTGAGCACGAGAGTTATGAGCTTGAAACAGTTTTGCATCAACAATGATCATATGGATTTATTTCAGATTTAGGTCGAGACTTTTCAATATTCGCTGAGTCCTCCAAAGATAGGTATTCTTGTGAAGTTTATAATCAATTTGTAAATCTAGAAGAGCCTATGGAGAATGAGGACTGCATAAGAGATTACATGTTCTTAGCTGATTCTTTTTCATGTGATGGAAACCCTGTGTTKTTATCCTATTGTAAGCATTATTCTGATAAGAAAAGTGTAGTTTTTGATGATCACGAGTTGATATCAAGAGAACCAGAAGATTATTCGTCTTCTTTTAGAGAAATAGTTAAGGCTGAACAAGTGTCTACTATAGATGAGCAACATGATTTTTATATTCCTCTTGAGGATCCAGTAGCAGCTTGCATGGACTTATACTTTTCAGAAAACCTGAAGATTTCAGATTTCCTAAGCTTGCCAATAATTATGAGCGACAGTTTCGGATCTGCAGCAAATGCTAAGGGTAGCCATCAACTTTAAGTTTTGCAAACAAAGGAAAATTGCAGCAAAAATAATGAGCAAAGAGATGATCAGAGATGTATGCACGTCATGGTTAATAATAGCTATCAAGATCAGATTGCCTCCTTTGAAAGATTAAAAAATGATGAGCACATTTTTATATCAACATATGACAGCTTTGAATCTACAACAGATCCTAAAGGTATCTCTCAGTTTCAAGATTTGCAGCAACGGGAAGTTCACAACAGATATCAAGAAGAAGGCAAGGAACTAAATAGTCCAGAGCAGCAGTCCATCGTATATGTTTTTCCAACAGATATCGAGCAGCCTGCATTCAACAATGAGATTAGTAAAGGCAATTTTCAACACCTTTTCAATTTACAATTGGATCAGCAGTCCAAAGAGGTATTGCTTTATGAATTTGATGACCCTTTTGCTGACTATTTGGAGTCTATGAGCAGCATAGATGTTAAACATTTTCTGTCAGAAGAAGATTGTCTTTATCATTTGTTCAAATCTCTTTTCCACATGATATGTCTTCCATTATTGTTCGGGTCAAGATCAAGAATTTTAATAGTAAATCAATTTATGATTTGGCTGCATTGGAAATTCCATCTTACTTGATAAATCTACCTCTATTGGTTAGTTTAGGAGTAGGCAGAGGAATAAGCTCTCCATACGAGAAAATCATATATTTTTCAGTTGTTGATTTCATAAATAAGCAAGACAGGTTATAGGCAGGTTACATGCAAGCTACATTCAGACTGCAGGTTTGCTGAAGAAGAGTTGCACAGGCCAGATGACTCCATGCCCAATGCTAAAGGCTACTGAAACTACTAGGTTCTTGGAAACCTCGCAGGGAGCTCTCCATCCCAGTTGTAGCCAAATGTTAGCTCCCAAAATGAATCATTCACTATGGTTGCATTTTTTGGTTGATAACATGACTATTGGTAGTTTTCTCAAATTTGGTTTTGAGTTTTTCTAGTAGCAAGACTTAGGTTTTGATTTTTGTCTTAGAAATAAGACGACCTATAAAGGTCTTCTCTTTAAAATTTTCATAAAAGGCTTTCAAGAGCTAACGTGTGTTTTAAAGGTGATGGTTAGCTAGTGAAAGTGATGAGTTTCAACAGCTAAGGAGCATTTCTCACGGGTTGTGCGCTGGTGAAAGCGGTGATTTTCCACAGCCGAGGAGCGCTTCTCACGGGACATTAGCTGGTGAAAGTGGGAATCACGTGCGCTTTATCCACGTTTTAAAATCAAATGATGATACGATCATCCCACGTCATGCAATCAAGAATGATGTGACGGTAAAAGTGGATAATGATGGAAACTCGGGTTTGCACATCGAAGTCGGATTACAAAGTGGATCTTGTTCAGTAAACGCATGCTTCACAATCATGGCGTCGGAAATGGTGAATTTGAATCCATTATCACAGGTACAGGAGCTGTACTACCTGGCTGACAACATCAAATCGACTCATCGCTTCCCCAACACGCATCACTCGCAAATGTATGCTAAGTTTCTAATGTTGAAAGACAGAGTCGAGTGCTTTCACCAGCGCAAGACCTCGGCCCGAACAATAGTTAGCAGTGTTTGGTGTGCAGAATCGTTTGGAATTTTAGGTTGCAGATGGTGAGGAGATGCAGTGGATCTTTACTGAGAAAAGAGTTGGACAGTCTATCCTTCCTATAGACGCATCCAGAAGTGCAGAAACACTTCTCAAATGTAGGTTGTATAGAATTTGTTGAAAGGTTACAGAATGGCTATCATCAATCAACAACAGAAGCGTTTGCTAAAACGTTTGATGGAAATAAATCCCGTGTTGGGTCCTTGGAGATCATCAGGGATGAAGCTGCCATCGCTGCAACGATCATCTTACCAAGATCGGGCCAGAGTTGGTTCAAAACAACTGCCACCAAAAACTTAAATTTCAGAGCATATTTGAAGGAAGAATTCAAACACAATGCATCGAAGAAGAGCATGCTAGTTTCCCATTTAGAAGAGGAGTGGCAGGATTTGTTTAAGGGTATAAACCTCTACATAACTTCAGAAGGCAGGTGTGACAAATTGATGTTGTATCATTTCAAGCTCTTAGACCATTTCACAGGTAAAATTCTCCTAAATCTACCTTTCTTCCTGCACAAGAGCTTAACTAAAGTCTGTAAAAAGATTAGAGCCGAACCTATAAGCATGAAGAACACCCTTTGTCACTTTGGCCTTATTAAATTGATCATTCTAGAGGAGCTAAGACAGAAGGGAAGGACCTGGCAGCATTTTCTTTTTTGGGAGGGCTTGTAAACTCAAACTCAGCCTGTAAATGAATAGGGGAAAGCTGGAAAGAAGCAATTGACTCCTGAAAGAAGCTCGAGGAAGAGGAGAACCCTTCCAGGACCTCCAGAAGATAGAATCTCTGGGGTGAAATATCACAGGTCAAAGAAAAAATTGAATTTTGAAACTACTACAGAGCAGCCTACAGAAAAGAGAACAAATATCTTAAACATGCCTTACACAGACTCAGAACCAGAGAAAGAGGATGAAAGCCCTGTCATCAAAAGTCCTGAACATTCCATTGAGTTTGCACAGAATTATGACACCTTTACTCACACCGAGGAAGGGGAAACATCTAAGAGCACTAAGTCGAAGAAAACTCAGAAAATCAAGCATCTCAAAGAAGTGATCGCTCAGCAGGAGGTCTTAGAGAGGGCAATAAAGGAAAGATACAAGAAGCTGTCTGACAATTTTGTAGAAACCAATGTTGCATTTGAAAAACTGGCTCATGAAAGTGTCAAGAAAAAGAAGAGGAAACATAAAATCACCAAAGACTATAACAGTCTATGGTGGCTAGCAAAGCTCCTTAAAAGGAAAATCAAAAAATTGAAGCAAAAGAAAAAATCACACCCAGATTTGCAAGTGCTTACTTAGGTTGCTGTGAACATGCAAGGGGATAAAGCAGAGACACATTGAGTTTTGATCGAATCATATTTTTGGAGGTGAAAGTTCATTTTGGGCTAAGGCAGAGCTTTCACCAGTGCAAAACACAATTTTACAACTAGTTAGCTAGTGAAAGGCAGTGCTTTCACCATCTAACCAGCGAATCATAAGGCGAGGTAGCTGGTGAAAGCAGAAAAAGAATTTTTGGAAGCTAAGGATGGAGCTGGTCATTTTTCACAAGTTATAAATAAGTTCCAGAGTATCAAAGGGATAACAACTTGATCGAAAAAGACTCTACATCAGAGATTCGTGGGAGTTTTTGAGAACTACATGCTAAACAAATTTCCTCAAGTATTGACTATGAACATTGAAGAAATCCAACTGTCAAGATAGGTGACTTTACCATGTTTCATAACATCATAGATTCCAAGAGCTGAAGAATACAGATGTCAAATTTTGAGATTGAAGACAATTCGAATGCTAGTCTAGTGATTAAGTCTTTGTATTCAATTTGCTTAGTTAGATTTGAATTGCTATTTTTAGATACAGATCAAAGTTTTTAGGATCTGTAAAACTGATTGTAAAAGGATATGCCTATCTTTTCTAAGAGACAAGGGTTCAAACTGGGATACGTTTTGGTGCTATTGTATAGACTCTTTTAATACAATAAAATTCCAGTTCCCTTTCGTTTTCAATATCAGAATATCCATGTTTCCATTTTTGTACTTCATTTCAATTTATTTTAGCTTGTGAAGATTGTTATCTCTTTATTGAGCTTATAGATTTGAATTGAAGGTTCTTCTTTCTGTCTTGTATTAAGCCTTACACCCAACTGTATTTGGCAATCAAGATTAGTGTTCTACATTCCCCCCTCTCAAATTATTTTGATCTGATTATTGTTTCCTAAAAGCACTGTTTCTTTAGATGTGAAATGAGTTGTCTATTACAGTGATCTTTAAAGACCCCATTGTTCCAAGAATATATATACATTATCTTAAGTTACCAAGCATCCTTAGTCTACAACCCTAAGGAGCTTCTTGGAGTGATAACAAATTGGCGTCATTGTCGGGGAACGGAGAATGAAGCAAGCTTCCATGGGAGACGACATAGTTTCAGCTTTTGATGATAGACAAAGGATGAGCATTATATTGGTTGTAAGCATCTATCTGGCGACTCCATGTTCAAAGACTCCACTAGGGAGGATCCTGTTGATAAAGGATGAAGAGGCTCAAATCAAAATCCAGGTATCAGTTCATTGGTTTGCTTCATGAACTGTTGTTGTTCTTTATTACCTCTTTCATTCTTTTCCCTTCACGTGTAAAGAGAATTATTTTATGTTTTGTATATTCAGAAAATCATCATCCTTCTTGTATATATCCGTCTTTAGAAGAGGAAATCCTCCAGCCCTGCATTGTAGATGTATATTCAATGGCTTTACCTCAGCCCATTCACAAAGATGACCACTGTATTTCTTTTCCTTCAGAATTTGATAAGCCATGTGACCTTGAAAAGATAGAAATTGTTTCATACATTCTCCAGATCTCAGCCCCTCTTGTCATAATTTCTAAAACTTGTCATGAACTCATTACTCTCATGATCAGCCCATAGCTTTTCAAGTTAAGAACCGGATGAATATGTTCAAGCCTTTAAAGTTGCCCCTTCTTCTTCATCCTTATCCTGATGACTGTTATAAATATCTCCCTTGGATTCTGGAGAGAATCATGCTTCAGCTGTGAGACACATGGAATCATTTTTGGATTTTATTGATCGTTTCCAGCTTGCTCATGAAGATTTGATCATGATATTTTTCTCAAATTCTCTGATCAAAGATGTTGCTGCATGGTTTAAAAGTCTGAGAGATGATTCAATTGGCTCTTGGACCGAATTCTCTAATGTTTTCCTGAAGTATTGGGGCAAGTACAAATATTTAGATTCATACCTTGCAGATTTATATTCTTTGAAACGAGAGCAGGATGAAGCCTTACCTGTTTTCAAAAGAAGGTTCTACCGTATTTATCATGACATGCCTTTGGAGGTCAGGCCTATAGAGACAGTTTCCATGATATATCATGTCATGGGTCTTCATTCAGATCTTGTCCTTCTTCTGCTAGAACGGGAGTCTTCATCCCTGACCCAGTTGTTTGAAGATGCTCAAGAAGTCGAGGAAAACATTCATCTTTCCTGAAGGATCCGAGATCGATATTTCTTTGAAAATTTTCAAGTGCATGAGCAAGTCGAATGTCAGTATACTTCAGATTCTGAGCACGAGAGTTATGAGCTTGAAATAGTTTTGAAACAACAACGAGCATATGGGTTTATTTCAGATTCAGGTCAGGACTTTTCAATATTCGCTGAGTCCTCCAGAGATAGGTATGCTTGTGAATTTTATAATCAATTTGTAAATCTAGAAGATCCTATGGAGAATGAGGACTGCATAAGAGATTACATGTTCTTAGCTGATTCTTTTTCATGTGATGGAAACCCTGTGTTGTTATCCTATTGTAAGCATTATTCTGATAAGAAAAGTGTAGTTTTTGATGATCACGAGTTGATCTTAAGAGAACCAGAGGATTATTTGTCTTCTTTTAGAGAAATAGTTAAGGCTGAACAAGTGTCTACTATAGATGAGAAACATGATTTTTATATTCCTCTTGAGGATCCAGTAGCAGCTTGCATGGACTTATACTTTTCAGAAAACCTGAAGATTTCAGATTTCCTAAGTTTGCCAATGTTTATGGGTGACAGTTTCGGATCTGTAGCAAATGCTAAGGGCAGCCATCAACATTCAGTTTTGTGGACAAAGGAAAATTGCAGCAGAAATAATGAGCAAAGAGATGATCAGAGATGTATGCACGTCATGGTTAATAATAGCTATCAAGATCAGATTGCCTCCTTTGAAAGATTAAAAAATGATGAGCACATTTTTATATCAGCATATGACAACTTTGAATCTACAACAGATCCTAAAGGTATCTCTCAGTTTCAAGATTTGCAGCAACAGGAAGTTCACAGCAGATATCAAGAAGAAGGTGAGGAACTAAACAGTCCAGAGCAACAGTCTATCATATATTTTTTTCCAACGGATATCGAGCAACCTGTATTCAACAATGAGATTAGTAAAGGTATTTTTCAACACCTTTTCAATTTACAGTTGGATCAGCAGTCCAAAGAGGTATTGCTTTATGAATTTGATGACCCTTTTGCTGACTATTTGGAGTCTATGAGCAGCATAGATGTTAAACATTTTCTGTCAGAAGAAGATTGTCTTTATCATTTGTTCAAATCTATTTTCCACATGATACCTCTTCCATTATTGTTCGGGTCAAGATCAAGAATTTTAATAGTAAATCAACTTATGATTTGGTTACATTGGAAATTCCATCTTACTTGATAAATCTTCCTCTACTGGTTAGTATAGGATTAGGCAGAGGAATAAGCTCGCCATACGAGCAAATGAGATCTTTTTGAGTTGTTGATTTCATAAATAAGCAGGACAGGTTACAGGAAAGCTACAGTCAGACTATAGGTTGGCTGAAGAACAATTGCACAGGCCAGATGACTCCATGCCCAATGCTAAAGGCTACTGAAACTACTAAGTTCTTGGAAACCTCACAGGGAGGTCTCCATCCCAGTTGGAGCCAAATGTTTTCTCCCAAAATGAATCAGTCACTATGGTTGCATTTTGTGGTTGATAGCATGACTATTCATAGTTTTCTCAAATTTGGTTTTGAGTTTTTCTAGTAGCAAGACTTAGGTTTTGATTTTTGTCTTAGAAATAAGATGACCCATAAAGGTCTTCTCTTTAAAATTTTCATAAAACGCTTTCAAGAGCTAACGTGTGTTTTAAAGGTGATGGTTAGCTGGTGAAAGTGATGAGTTTCAAAAGCTAAGGATCATTTCTCACGGGTTGTGCATTGGTGAAAGCGGCGATTTTCCACAGCCGAGGAGCGCTTCTCACGGGCCATTAGCTGGTGAAAGCGGGAATCACGTGCGCTTTGTCCATGTTTTAAAATCAAATGATGATACGATCAGCCCACATCATGAAATCAAGAATGATGCGCTGGTGAGAGTGGATAATGATGGAAGGAAACTCGAGTTTGCACATCTAAGTCAGATTACAAAGCAGATCTTGTTCAGTAAACGCATGCTTCACAATCATGGCATCGGAAATGGTGAATTTGAATCCATTATCGCAGGTACAGGAGCTGTACTACCTGGCTGACAACATCAAATCGACTCATCGCTTCCCCAACACGCATCACTCGCAAATGTATGCTAAGCTTCTAATGTTGAAAGACAAAGCCGAGTGCTTTCACCAATGCAAGACCTCGTCCCGAACAACAGTTAGCAATGTTTGGTGTGCAGAATCGTTTGGGATTTTAAGTTGCAGATGGTGAGGAGATGTAGTGACTCTTTACTGAGAAAAGAGTTGGACAGTCTATCCTTCCTATAGATGCATCCAGAAGTGCAGAAACACTTCTCAAACGCAGGTTGTATAGAATTTGTTGAAAGGTTACAGAATGGTTGTCATCAATCAACAATAGAAGAATTTTCTAAAACGTTTGATGGAAATAAAGCCCGTGTTGGGTCCTTGGAGATCATCGTGGATGAAGATGCCATCGCTGCAGCGACCAACTTACCAAGATCAGGCCAGAGTTAGTTCAAAACAAATTCCACCAAAAACTTAAATTTCAGAGCATATTTGAAGGAAGAATTCAGACACAATGCATGGAAGAAGAGCATGCCAGTTTCCCATTTAGAAGAGGAGTGACAGGATTTCTTTAAGTGCATCCAACTCTACATAACTTCAGAAGGTAGGTATGACCAACTGATGTTGTATCATTTCAATCTCTTAGACCATTTCACAGGTAAAATTCTCCTAAATCTACCTTTCTTCCTGCACAAGAGCTTAAATAAAGTCTGTAAAAAGATTAGAGTCGGACCTCTAAGCATGAAGAACACCCTTTTCCACTTTGGCCTTATTAAATGATCATTCTGGAGGAGCTAAGACAAAAGGGAAGGACCTGGCAGCATTTTCTTTTTTGGGAGGGCTTTGAAACTCAAACTCAGCCCGTAAATGAACAGGAGAAAGCCGGAAAGAAGTAATTGACTCCTCAAAGCAACTTGAGGAAGAGGAGAACCCTTCCAGGACCTCCAGAAGATAGAATCTCTGGTGTGAAATCTCATAGGTCAAAGAAAAAATTGAATTTTGAAACTACTACAAAGCGGCCTACAGAAAAGAGAACGAATATATTAAACCTGCCTTACACAGACTCAGAACCAGAGCAAGAGGATGAAAGCCCTGTCATCAAAAGTCCCGAACATTCCATTGATTTTGCACAGAATTATGAGACCTTTACTCACACCGAGTAAGGGGAAACATCTAAGAGCACTAATTTGAAGAAAACTCAGAAAATCAAGCATCTCAAAGAAGTGATCGCTCAGCAGGAGGTCTTAGAGAGGGTAATAAAGGAAAGATACAAGAAGCTGTCTAACAATTTTGGAGAAACCAATGCTGCATTTGAAAAACTGGCTCGTGAAAGTGTCAAGGAAAAGAAGAGGAAACAGAAAATCACCAAATACTATAACAGTCTATGGTGGCTAGCAAAGCACCTTAAAAGGAAAATCAAAAAATTGAAGCAAAAGAAAAAATCACACCCAGATTTGCAAGTGCTTGCTCAGGTTGTTGTGAACATGCAAGGGGATAAAGCAGACACACATTGAGTTTTGATCGAATCTCAGTTTTGGAGGTGAAAGTTCATTTTGGGCTAAGGCAAAGCTTTCACCAGTGCACAACGCAATTTTACAACCAGTTAGCTGGTGAAAGGTAGCGCTTTCACCAACTAACTAGCAAATCATAAGGCGAGTTAGCTAGTGAAAGCAGAAAAAAGCATTTTTGGAAGCTAAGGACGGAGTTGGTCATTTTTCACAGGTTATAAAGAAGTTCCAAAGTATCAAAGGGATAACAACTTGATTGAAAAAGACTCTACATCAGAGATTGGTGGGATTTTTTGAGAACTACATGCTAAACAAATTTCCTCAAGTATCGACTATGAACATTGAAGAAATCCAACTGTCAAGACAAGTGCCTTTACCATGTTTCATAACATCACAGATTCCAAGAGCTGAAGAATACAGATGTCAAATTTTGAGATTGAAGACAATTTGAATGCTAGTCTAGTGATTAAGTCTTTGTATTCAATTTTCTTAGTTAGATTTGAATTGCTATTTTTAGATACAGATCCAAGTTTTTAAGATCTGTAAAACTGATTGTAAAAGGCTATAAATGCCTATATTTTCTAAGAGACAAGGGTTCAAACTGGGATACATTTTAGTGCTATTGTATAGACTCTTTTAATACAATAAAATTGCAGTTCCCTTTCGTTTTCAATATCAGAATATCCATGTTTCCATTTCTGTACTTCATTTCAGTTTATTTTAGCTTGTGAAGATTGTTATCTCTTTATTGAGATTATAGATTTGAATTGAAGGATCTTCTTTCTATCTTGTATTAAGCCTTACACCCAACTGTATTTGGCAATCAAGATTAGTGTTCTACATCCCCCCTCTCAAATTATTTTGATCTGATTATTGTTTCCTGAAAGCACTGTTTCTTTAGAAGTAAAATGAGTTGTCTATTATAGTGATCTTTAAAGACCCCATTGTTCCAAGCATATATATACATTATCTTAAGTTACCAAGCATCCTTAGTCTACAACCCTAAGGAGTTTCTTGGAGTGATAACACCCGCCATGGTTAAAGGTAGAAAGGTTGGCGGGGTCCAATATGCCCTATCGACCGTAGATCTGAGTGACCGATTATCAACCGCTGAGATTAGCACGCCCTTCTTCTAACTTATCCTATCCTTACACTTTAGAATGATATGATGGTTGAACTTTACTTTTTATGATCCAACAGTCGAGGATTTGTTTGGCTCTCCAGGTCTCCGGGCTTCGGGAATTTCAAAACTCAAACTGACGCTCTAGATCAGACAGACCAGATTCACTTCGGATGATCTGACGCTTGAGATCTTCTTCAGATGATCTAATGACTGAGATTTACTTCGTATGATCCAGCGGTTGAGAATTTGTTTCAACTCTCTGACTCTTCGAGCTTCAGGTATTTCAAATCTCAAACTGAAAAATCTTGAAGTGATATTTTTCCAGAGCGTAACCTCCTCACATAGTTAGACCTGAAACAAATTATGTTTGTTGGATCAAGAGCTTAGATCAATGACTCAATTTTTCTGTGATGCAGCTTTGCCTTGGATTAAATCCAATGACTCTCTATATTTTCTTATCCTATCCTTCCATTTAATTTGATCCAACGGCCGTGAAGACTCTCGAAGCAGATTCACGATCAAGGATTTTATCCTAATCATGTTTTGTACTGTGCTTTCCCTTCTGAGATTTGATCTCTGCATATTGTTCTCTTCTCCTCCTGAGCTTATGATTTTCCTATTTTCCATCGTCATTGTTGTTCTTTCCATCAATGAAAAGCACACTCTTCCTGTAAAAACATGCCAATAGTACATGGATTCTTGGAGTTGTACATGTGCAAGATATGCATGATCATTTTATTGACAACCTATGTCTATCAATTAGTCTGAGGCTAGAAGGTAGTGGATTTGGTGAGCTTGGTTTCCAGCGGTGACCAGGGGCTCGACCAGAATGTGCTCAAGAATTTGTTGTCCTGATATGATGTGATGGTTTGTGGTAGTATGAATTATACCCATTCATGCTCGAAGAAGATCTTGGAAGTAGCATTGGTTGTGATACTCTTCTTGCAAGTGGTAAGAATGGCCAGCTTAGAGAATCTATCAAAAACCACGAATACACAGTCATTTCCATGCTTGGTTTTTTAATAGATGGCTTGGAAATGGAGTAGGGAATGTAGGATTTGATATACTTATTAACATCATATCGAAGCTTCATACAATAGAAATACATTTATAGTACTTCCACTATCTTCTCCATGCCAAAGTGTTCTACCACCCAACTATAGTGGGCTTCCCAAATCAGCTTTGCACACTCACTTGAAGGAAAAAAGAGATTACCTAAACGATATAGATGTCCATCCTAAAGATGAAAGTTAGAAACGATCATGCTTGTTCCCAACATTTGGTAGGACATAGATAAGTCAACATCRTTTTTATAGAGTTGGGATCACCTGGAGKTCTCATCCTCGCAAGAGTCAAGCACTGTGGTTAGTGTTGCAACTGGAGGTCAACTGAAGYAGTAWACAATGCGATTGGTGCTCCATTTCTTATACTTAATGTTGAGGTGAAACTACTACAAGTATGTGGGCCACTTTTTATGGCTGCCATTCTACAATTTTCCTTGTGTCTACATGAATTGCAAAGGATTTTGATCTGTGTGTATGACTCTCTCCTTCCCTAGAATGTAATGCTTCCATTAGCAGTAGGCCTCTAAAATGAAATACATTTATTTTTCATAGGTGGGTGAATTACAGATGATATTTAAGAGTGTCTCATTGTGATATGTCATCAGATGACTGTGTTGAGTGGGAACAACACAATTAACATAATTTGAAGCATTTGTCTCAATCTCAAATGGTTGTTGCAGATAAGGTAAGGCGAGCACCTAGGTTGAGCATAAGAGATGTTTCAGATCATCAAAGGATTTATGTTGTGACCCGATACACACAAATTTATCTTTACAACCACCCTTGGTCACTTGGCTGAGAGGCCATGCAATATTGGAGAACCCCAATATGAATCTACGATAGAAGTTGGCAAGGCCTAAGAAGCTCTAAATCTCATTTAGTGTTGTCAAAGATATCTAGTCATGAATGACTTGGATCTTCGATGGATCAACATGCACACCATGATAATATATGATGTATCTAAGGTATTGGACCCTTTTCATGCTAAAGGATCATTTCTCTAAGTTAGCATATAGCTTGTGTTGTCATGGAGTGTGGAGGACTTGCTGAATGTGTTGCAAGTGTTATTCCCAACTCTTGTTGAAGATGAGGATTTCATCTAGATATGCAACCACACATAAATTTTTGAAGAGACACAATATGTTGTCCATCAACCTCATGAAAGTTTTTGGGGAATTCGTCAATCCAAAGGGTATGACCATTAACCACTCAAAAATACCTTCTTTAGACTTGAAAGTAGTCTTCCATACATCAATATGTTTTATAGGGACCTGCAGGTAACCATATTTCATATAGATATTACTATAGTACTTGGCCCCCTTGAGTTGGTCAACAAGATCGTCAATTCTGGGAATTGGGTACCGATTCCTAACTCTGATTTTGTTCAGAGCTCCTTAATCAATACAGAGNGTGGAGGACTTGCTGAATGTATTGCAAGTGTTATTCCCAACTCTTGTTGAAGATGAGGATTTCATCTAGATATGCAACCACAAATAAATTGTTGAAGAGACACAATATGTTGTCCATCAACCTCGTGAAATTTTTTGGGGAATTCGTCAATCCAAAGGGCATGACCATTAACCACTCAAAAATACCTTCTTTAGACTTGAAAGCAGTCTTCCATACATCAATATGTTTTATAGGGACCTGCAGGTAACCATATTTCATATAGATATTACTATAGTACTTGGCCCCCTTGAGTTGGTCAACAAGATCGTCAATTCTGGGAATTGGGTACCGATTCCTAACTCTGATTTTGTTCAGAGCTCTTTAATCAATACAGAGTCGCCAAGTTTCTTATTTCTTCTGCACGAGCACGATTAGGATTCCACAGGGTGAGTATCTTGTTGAATGTGCCCTTTTTGGAGCATCTCTTGAGTCTACCACTTGATTTCCTCATTTTCCAGGAGATGTCATCAATACACTGACCCATTAGGAAAAGGAATCCTAGTGGTCAGCTCAATCAAATACTTGACATGACAGTATAGAGGCACCCCCATAGGTGAGGTGAAGATGTCCCAGTATTCCTCCACAAATTTTTCCACTTGCTTCTATTTCATAGAGGAGCCTCATGAAGAGGCAATGGATGTGTCCATGCCCTTTTATTAATTTTGAAAGTGAATCATTAAGAGGACAAATTTCCCATTCTGGGAAATGACCTTCTTGCACTACTTAATTGAGACCAAAGAACTTGTGGTAGGTGGAGCTACCTATGGTATCTGTTGGCATAGGGGAAAACCTAGGGTTCACTCCAAGAGCACACCAACAATCCCTAGCCACTGGCCCTTTCGGAAACACCTATGAAGTATATGTAGTCTCACCCGAAGCAACTATGAGGGGGTTGTAGGACAAAGGTATTTGCAACCAAGAGGAATATCAAGTGGATCAAATCACAGGAACAACACAACATTCATACATCACTTATCAGCTTGATCTACTCCATGTATCTATCAAATCTACCTTAGCAATGCAATAACAATATATGAAGACAAATACAAATTACCAATCACACTCAACACAAAATATGTGTGGTTCACCCTCTCTCTAGGGATACATCCACATAACTGTGCTATATTATATTGATGTAAAGAATACAGTTCTTGTTTGTGCACTTAGCTAGTAGATCTCCTCTCTTCTCCTCTCTTTCTCTCACCTCCATACGCACCCAACTGCAAGGTTGATCTTCGCACCCAGCTGAAGATATTACAATCTCGAAGGATCTTTCACTCAAAACCTCTCTCTTTCTCACAATACTCTTCTCTTAGCCAACTCAGTATCAACAATAACAATAACAAAACATTAGCCCAACAGTACCAACCCAACCTAGGCCCTTTAGACCTCTATTTATACATTACAATCATTCACCGACATCCTTAAGCCTAAACCTAAGTGTCCAAAACCCTAGATACCAAAACCCTCGGTGTCTAAACCCTAGGTCAACTTGACCCACTTTTTTCAGGCTTCGCCAGCCTGTCTTTCCTTTCCTCTCACGTGGTGCTCCAAAGCATCCAATGGTGAATTTTTCCCACTTTTTGAGTTATCCTCGATCCTTCTTCCTTGCTTATCTATCATCCCCAATCTCCTTTCTTCCAATGGCTTGCTTTTCCGTACTTTGATCCATAATTTTTTCTCGTCTACTTACTTCGCCCCAGTAACAATTACTGCGCCTTCTGTGAAGTGAGCATTTCACCTTTTCTTTCTTGATCATTTCTCTCTTCCATAACCAAGGGCCAATAGGCCCCCAACACTCACCTGTGACTCATCCTGAGGCACTTCATATCTGATCCCTCTATTTTTCTTCGTCCTTAGACTGCACAGGGCAACCTTTGCTTTCTACTCTATGCCTCCTTCCCATCCGTGTGCATATTGTCTTTTCTGTGTCTGGTACCTAGTTTCAACTACACCTGGTACCTAGACCCTTTTATTCTTGCTCTTACTAAGGTGTGCGAGGCAGTTGTTTGTCATAGTGCAACTTCAGCCAACTCCCATTTACTAATCCTTCCTTCCATTCTCTCTTTAATGTTTTCAGTTGCGCAGCTCCCCCTTCAGTAACATAAGCAATCTCATACGGTCCAAGCCAATGTGTTATGAACTTCCCAAGATGTTTTAGGAACTTACTGTCGTATTCCAATACTAAGTCACCTTGCTTGAATGCCTTCTTTTTGATGTGCCTGTCATGGTAGGCCTTCTCTCTTTCCTTCTAAACTTGCTACTAGAATCTTGCAATAAATCTGTCTTCTTCCAGTTCAACCAACTGTGAAAGCCTCTCTTGATCTTCTTCGGTATCATCCATGTGTGTAAAAGCAACAATTCTCAGGCTTGGTACTAAATACTTCATTGGAACAATAGCTTCAAGACCATAAACCAATTTAAAAGGGGTCTGTAGTGTTAATTTCTTGCAAGTGGTTCTATAGGCCAATAGTACTGCAGGTACTCTTAAATCCCAATCATCTATGTTCACAGTGCATATCTTCATTAATGTTGTCTCCAATATCTTGTTGAATGCTTCAACTGTTCCATTTTCTTGTGGATGGTATAGTGTACTCTTCTAATGGTGGACTGTAAATTCTTCAGTCAGGGCTTCGACTGTTTTATTGATGAAATGTGTGCCTTGATCACTCATGGGGATATTTGGGCATCCAAACCTGGTTATTATGTCATCAAATATAAAATTCATGGCTATAGTTGCACTATAGTCCTTAACTTCTCTGGCTTCATCCCATATAGTCAGGTATTATGTCGCAGTAATGATATACCTCTCTCTTGTGTGCTTCCCTGGTGGGTTTATAGGTCCCACGAAGACAATGGCCCACTTTTCGAATGCCTGTAGGGTCATTTGTAGTGATAATGGAATTTCATCCCTTTTGTATGGTTTCCCAACTCTCTGCCATACATCGCAGGCTCTGGTATAATCTTTAGCATCCCTATATAAGGTAAGCCACAAAAGGCCAGCTCGCAGAACCTTCTACGTCATTGCTTTCCCTACGTAATGTCCTCCTGTGATTCCTTCATGATATTCTGTGAGGATCAGTGGGTTCTCTGTCTCCATAACACACCTCCTTAATATCTCATCGGGTCCCATCTTGTATAGCTGACTGACTATAATTGAAAAGTATGCAGCACGCACCACTGACTATTTCTTCTAGGAAATTATATACTCACTAGGTGTCATTCCTATTGACAGGAACTAGACTATGTCTGTGAAGTGGTCGTCAATATTTCTAATGGCAAGCAGTTATGCATATGGAATTGTATCCTCCAAACTGGTGGGTTCTTCCCCATGTTCCAACCTCGAAAAGTGGTCAGGGCCCTTGTTCATTCTTCCTAGCTTAACTATGATTTCAAAATCATATTCTTGAAACAATAGAAGCCATCAATATATTTGTCCACCCAACACTGGCTTGTTGACTAGGTACTTCAGCGCAGAGTGGTTTGTGAACATTTTAAAGTGTCCTCCCAACAAGTAGTGGCAGAATTTTTGTAGCACATACACCATGGCTAGTCCTTCTCTTTCAATGGTGGTGTAATTAATTTAAGCTGTAGATAGCTTCCTGCTAGAAAGAGCTAACGGATGGTCAATTTACCCCTCTACAGGTTGTGCCAGCACTACTCCCAATGCAATAGAAGATGCATCAACGTGCACATGAAACTCTTTGTTCCAATCTGAAAAAACCAGAATGGGTGCAATAACCATCTTTTGCTTAAGTGTGTCGAAGCTCTGCTGGCATTCGTTTGTCCAGCCAAACTGACAATATTTCTTCAAAAACTTCTCCATCGGTTTTGTAATTTGGGCATATCTTTAAAGAATTTCCTATAATAGCCAGTATGTCCCAACACAGTGCGCAGTTGTTTAACTGAAGTAGGAGGTGACAAATCAACTATAATTGCAATTTTAGATGGGTCGACCAACAGTCCCTGCTTGAATACAATATGACCTAATAGCACTCCAAAGGGTGAGAAGAAGATGCACTTCTTCATATTTAAACCAATTTGACACTCCCTACATTTATCCAACATTAGCCTTAGACATTCAATATGGTTTTTCAACAAACTAAACACAGTCCAGTCATCAAAATATGCTTCTAAAAATTTATGCAAGAACTCTTTGAAGGCTTCCACCACCACCCT
>JASDQU010586976.1:8469-20709 GCA_032191745.1 Picea mariana | reverse complement strand
ATATTATCGTAACGAACTCTTCCAATAGCCAGGAGCACTTTAATCAATGCAGTTCCATCCATTATGGCATGGTCCCAACGGTCCAAGGGTGAACGTTCCAACAATAACTACGTTTCTAGTCGTTCTGGAGCGTTGTTCTAATGGTCGGGACGCCTCCAACGGTCATATTTCTTCGTTGTGGTGAACTATCAATATTCACTGTACTAATATTCCGACAGAGTTCAGGTTATTGAAACCTTCCTTCTGCGAAGTCTTCCCTGTAACTTCTTGCAATTTTTCTAACTTTGCTCTCTTCTTACTAAGCTTTCTGGCCTTCTTTCCTGTGAATAGAATCACTGGTTTCCTCTTTCCATTATCATTCTTATCTCCTCTTGGCATGATAATTTCACATTGTGGAGGGCTTTCATAGGGTTCAAGGGTAATATTTCTTCTCTTTCTGGGGTAGGTGTTCTACTCTCTTGTACAAACATGTGTCTCCAATCTTCCTGTGTCCTTTCAAGTTCGACGTCCATATCTTTGGTCCTTAGTAGCTTCGACTAGTTCTCTTTTTCTTCCAGTAAGTGCGCTATTCTTCTAGCCATGAAATCTCTTAGTTCTTTCTTTTTATGTTCTAGATCCTCCTCTTCTTGTTTCCTTCGTATCCGATCTTTCTCAATCCCAGTTTTTCCTAGCAAGATAGCAAATGGGGCGTTGTTCTCAACAAATTTAACGATCTCAAATTCTTCTTTTGTCGAAGTTCCATGAGCACTCATAGATGTATGGGTAAGTCTTCCACATAGGGTTATCAACTTTCCTCTAAATAATCCTATTCCTCCGAATGAAGGAACCATAGAAAGATTTCCCAAAATTTCCCAAGTTATTTCTGTCATGATATTCACCTGTGTTTCCTCATCCAGGACATAGTCTATGTCGAAGTCTCCTATTCTTGTTTTTATGTACATTTCTCTTTAAGGCCTCTGATAAGTTGATATCTCTGTGATCGTTCAGGGTTTCTTTCATCTGTAGTAATACAGTCTCTGATTCTTTCTGGGGTTCTATCATATCCTTAGTTTCTTGGTTTGTCTCATATTTTTCTTGTCTCATATTCATCTTTTCAACTTTTCCAATCATTCTAGGGCAATCCAAAACTTCATGGTCCATAGCTTTACAAAAAAGACAACTAGGACCTCTACCAGAGCATTCCTTATCAAGATGTCCTGGTCTTCTGCGACTATAGAAAAGAGTTAATCCTCTCTTTCTTTTAAATGATCCCCAACCTTTCCTGTACTACGCACTGGGATCATAGTAACTAACCTGCAAAAAATTCTTTCTAGGATCCTGCATCCATTTGTTAGTCCAAAAATTCTTTCTATGCATAGGAATAACATATCTTTCACTAGTTCTATCAGATCTACTCATATCAAATCTTCTTTCTTCTAGTTGTACCCAAGTTTTCAGACTAGGACAAAATTTATCAAACATACCTAGATTCATTCTTTCGAAACAAAATTTTTCTCTTATCTTACCTTTCTCGAGCACAAAGCTTCAAGATATTACTTATTTTCTTCAGATCAGACTTCTCTTCTTAGCACATAGATTCACAATTCAAGTAGAATATTGCACACTAAAGTAGAATATCTACACACAAATATTTCTTTTCTTCAGTTCCCAACAATCACAGTTTCAGGTCTCGACAACAGAACCATTTTTTGGCACAAGGGTAGACCCAGGGTTCAATGCTTCAACAACACACCAACAAAACCTTAACTACCGGCCCTTTTAGCAACACCTGCGAAGCAGATGAAGTCTCACCTGAGGTAGAGGCAGGGGTGGTTGCAGGACTCAAATGTATGCAACCTAGATGGGACACAAATTTGTGATTACACCACTCTAAAAAAGTAATTAGCAGTTAGCATTCATCAGTATTTAACCCTTATTCACATTGCATATCCAAACCCTAATTATAGAACAATGCAACATTCAACCAGATATAACACATCTAAGCACTTATCATATGGAAAGAGATCAGATCTAGCATTCATTCACATCAGTAAGCACTTAATCTATCATACCAGACTCATCTAAACATTCATTACTGAACTAATCTTAAATCATATGAACAATATAATAACCATAATGCACAAAGCAACCATAACAAAAGATACACGTGGTTCACCCCAGCGTGGGGCTACGTCCACCAACTCTTCTCTTCTTTATTATCTTATGTCAATCTTCTTACATGCACAAAGACMAAAAAACCCACTTCGCATAGGACATGTGATTTATGCACACCTCACCAGATCCTCCTTGCCCGAGTTAGGTCACAGTGCAAGCCTTCTTACAAAGTCTACACACAAGCTTCTTACAATCACTTGCACTTAGTTCTACAAGTATTAACACATAGTATGCACAAAGCCTCTAGCTCYGCACTAAGCCGATTCTATCAGGTCTACACTATCACACAACCCTCTTATTACATCGCCTATMTATCTATTTATACATTACAAAATGGGCCTAAAKATGGGTAAACCCATGAGTTGACATCCCATACCTRTTACATAAACCCTAATCCYAAAACTACCCTAAAAAGGGGCCAAGATCCCACGATCTCCACTTTGACTAGCCYGTCGAAGTCCCAAAAATGGTCAAACATGACCAAGGTTCTCCAAAACTTGGTTGACARCAAACAATGATGCATGTTCACATGAGCCTTGATAGCTTATTTTAAACCATTGATGAAACATTCCAGGTAGAATTCATCTGATAAACCCTTGGTACAGATAGACAACTATTAAAATGTCGTGATGAAGTCTGTGATAGAGCCAGTTTAGCAAAACTTAGTGAGTCGACCCAAAAATTATGATTCTCGATCAAAACAAGCACAAACAGCTTTGGAGAACATGTTCCAAGTGGGATTTCCTAGATAAAATTTCTTATGCCATTGGCACCATTTCCAGCGTTCTTGATCAAAGTAAAAAAACCCTATATGGAGTTTGGTCTCATCATCTCGAATATTATGAAGGGAGAAGTATTGTTCCATTTGAGAAACCCACCTGGCTGGTTTGAAACCATCAAATTTATACATGTCAACTTTGAGCACCTTAGTCCAAGAAGGTGGAGAACCCCAAGGGGAGCGGGAGGACTGATTATGTTCATAATGAGAAGAATGAAGTTCTTCTGGGTTTGGATCAAAATTCTTACCCCTGAAGAGTTGCACCAATTTGTTGACTTGCTCTTCCAAGGCTGTGTTAAATTCATTGCGGAGGGAAGTCATGTTATTTGCAATTTGTTTTTTCCAGGTGGGACATTTTATCCTCCAAGGTGTCTTGGGACTGAGAGTGAGTGGTAGGCATGGTGAAGGCTTAGGGAGCAATGAAGGTGTCGGGGTGGGGGGGGATTTGGGCTTAAAAATGATAGGTACTCAATTGAGCAGGACAAAGAGAGGAATCCAATGGGATAGGTCTCAAGAAAGTCATCCCAAAGGGGATTGGGTCCACATGAAAAAAAGGCTTAAAATTGAAGGGTACCAATGCGATCAAAATGAAGAGAGGAATGCAATGGGCTAGGTCACAAATAAGGGTGCTGACAGGCCCAATTTTTTATTGTTTTTACTCCTATAGATTTATACTCTAAACTGAATAATACTGCAGAGGAGGAATGGCCAAATTCTTAACAAGACAAAATATGTAGTAATTTCACAACCCCAAAGTAGAAAACAAGGTTGCACTATAATAGATCTTGTCTTTTCTTTCTCTGTTCTGTTCCCAAGGGTTAGGGTTTGCAGGGAATCTATAGTCAAGGGTTTCCCCTATGCTATAACTCTCTTATATACGTGTGGGGTCCAACAATAGTACTCAACCCAATATCTCAGGGCACCAACTAAGGAGGGTAGACGATGCCCTTAGCCGTACTACTCGACTACCCAGGAAATAAAGAGTCACTTCCCAAGTGTTTTTTCTGGTTACACTATAGCAGTCAGGTGACCAATCGGTTTATCTACAGAGGGCTTCAGAATACTTAGATCGATCCGTATACAGGTGATGTTTGATGTGCTACCGCTCGAAGGGGTACCAACAAGGGTTACAAGGGTGGCCAATAGATGTGCGCTTAAAAACCACTTGTATTTCCTGCATGTATGAMTCCTAAACCATGGGTTTATGCGGGTAACGTCAAATCTTTGTATCTTAAAGACATCGGAATACGTATCTACCCTGAATTTTTTTTTATCCCACAAGTCTTTCCATGGAAAGAGATCTGATACCACTTGCAATATTCCTTATACAATATTTTATGCAGAACACAAAATATCTAGCAAGAAATGACAGAATAATAATGATATATCCAGAAAAATATGAGAAGAACACCATAATAGCACTAGAATAATCACCATGATGAGCAACTTTATTATGATAGCAATGTTCACTTGCCTCTTTGAGGGGGCAACCTCCAATAGAGCAGATCTCTATTAAAATAATCTCTAAGACAAAAATATCCAATACCTCCTACTCCTATTTATACTAGTTCTACCTTCTAAAGAAACTTCTAGAGGAAGATCTTTCTAGAAGTGAAAGATTCTATTAGATTTTCTTACATTGAATTATTCTTCTTTATTTATTAGGCATTATTAATTAATGTTGGACTTTATTAAATATAAAACATATCCTATTAACTAATAACCCATGGAAAGGGGTTAGGATCAGATCCTAACAACATTTTACTTCAAGTATAAAAGTGAATCACTATAAGTAGCTTTAATATTTTATTTTAAAGTTATTTGTTTTGCATGCAACTTTCTTTTATAAAGTAACTTCATTTTAAAAGTGATCCCCGTTTGTTTTTTATAAAAGTCAGTCACTTCATAAAACAACTTATTTGTAAAAGCGAGGGCATAACTTTCACATCCGAAGTCCGTTTTTAGTGAATTTTTTTTAAAACCACCTAATTTTTTGATATATTTCCATCCATATCATCAGTTTCAGTTTTTAAATCCATATTATCTACATATTTAATATGGTTTCTTCCAGTGATATTTTTCTTACCAACACCAACTACTTCCAATAGAAATCCCATATGGAGGATTTATTAAGAAGTAAAGGCATGTGTCAGACTACCTTGGGAAAGGAAAAATAACCCACTAATGATGAAAAAATATTCAAATGGGCTAATAGGAATGATGAAGAACGTGGACCGATTAGAATGTCCATTTCTCCTGATTTAAGGTTCCACCTTCAAGAAATTGATGAACCCGATGAAGCTTGGGAAAATCTTGAATTTGTGTTTGGTAAACATAATATTATTCAAGCACATCAGTTATAAAATCAGATATTGACTTTAAGACCAAATGTTTTTTTTTGCATTGAAGACTATCTATCTAAATTTAAAACACTTAGAATGTTATGTGAAGAGTGTAACATAAAGTTGGAGGAAGAGTGGTGCATCTATATTGTTCTTTCTAAGCTAGGTAGTGCATATTATGTGTTTTTATCTACCTTTTATGCCATGAGAGAGGATCTAGGGAAAGCTTATCAAAAACACTCTCTTGAGTCCTTTTGTGATGCTTTGATTAGAGAGCAATATAAGATTGTACAACTTGGAGTGATCAACACTGCAGGTACCTCCAACAAATCCTTAGTTGCCCAACAGAAATATAAACCCTAGAATCTCAAGAAGGAACATAATCACCACAAAAACAAGAAAAATAAGGGACCCGAACCCACTCAGACAACTTCAGCTCCTAATGGTGACAAAGGAGAAAAATCTAAAAATAAGGAGACTGACAGGCATCAATTTTTTTATGGGAAATATGGTCATGATGAGTCCAAATGTTTCAATATGGTGGCAAATTTAGAAGCAACGATGAAAAAGCACACCATCAATATTGATTCTACTTCTTCTTCTTATTCTCATGGACATGCACTTTCAGCTTATGGTTTCTCCTTCAATGCAACTTCTACTTCTTCTAATTATGTGCGGCTTATTGATTCTAGATCATCTTATTATATGTCTAAGGATAAAGCCATATTTTCTGCACTAAATAAATGTAACACCAAGAAAATATTTGTTGGCGATGATATATCTCTTAGTGTTGTAGGATCTGGAACAATTCAATTTGATAATGGTCATTTCAATAATGTATTATGTGTTCCAAGTCTTTCCTGTAACCTTCTATCAGTATATCAAATCACTCATTCAGGTGAAGGTAAAATCGTAGAGATTTAACCTCACCAAGTTGTAATCAAGGATCTGAAATATCCTAAGCATATTATTACAATTGGAATTGTTGATGATATTACCAGGTTGTACAAGTTTGAAAAATTTAAGTCATCATCTTTTCCATCAATTTTTTTCTTCATAGCGATGGCTTGAGCAAACTCTAGCATGAGCGGTTGGTCATATAAACTATCACTCATTGCAGCAACTATGTAATCAACATATGGTGACTGCTCTTTCTCTTGTTTCATGTAGAGATGGTGTTTGTGTCGGTTGTGTTCTAGAAAAACATCATCAGGACAATTTTGACAAACATGCCTCTTGGCACGCCTGTGACCCTTTGCATCTTGTTCACAGTGACTTGTGTGGTCCACTTTCTTCTCCTTCTTTTCTTGGGTGCAAGTATTTCTTAAATTTCATTCATGACTTTTCTTGACGTACTTGGGTTTACTTATTAAAACTTAAGAGTGAAAATTTTGACAAGTTTCTAGCTTACAAGGCCCGTGTAGAAAAGAAATCTGGACATCAAATTCAAAGGTTAAGAATAGACAATGGAGGTGAATATGTGAACAATAATTTTACAAGTTACTGCACTACACAAGGCATCCAAATGAAACACACAGTTCCATATACACCACAAGAAAATGGTATTGCTGAGAGAAAGAATCACACATTAAAATAAATGGCTAATTGTATGACCCAATCTAAGGGATTAAGTCTAAAGTATTGGGAAGAAGCCATAAACTGTGAAAATTACATAGTAAATCACACTCTCACAAAGGCTCTTAAAAATACAACACCGGAAGAAACATGGACTAAAATTAAACCAGATGTAAGTCACTTCTGTGTATTTGACAGTATAGCATGGGCTCACATTCCTTATGAGAAAAGGAAAGCATTGAAGCCTAAAAGTGAGAAGTGTATATTTGTTGGTTATTCTGAAGATGAAAAAGGTTATAGACTTCTTCAACCACATTGTAATGAAATTATTATTAGAATATATGCTAAATTTGATGAAAATCTCTTGGCCTACAAGACTAATGAAATGATTGTGCCTTCTTCGGCCTACGAGCCATCTTCGACGTTTGTTCCTTCTTCTGTTCCTATTCTGGTTTCTTCTTTAGATGATGATAGTGAGGATGATAATCCACCTCCTCCTGCTCACCTTCCTCGATATGAGTCCATTGAACCTGAACTTGACCATCGCTTCCTACATGGGCCTGTTCAACACGAGAAGCAGATGGTGATCTTGTCGGTGATCCTTCCGATCAACGTCAGATATGTTCACAGTTCCAACAAACCTCTTTTATTTTGGATCAAATTTCATAGACTCATGATCCAAAGACATTTGCAGAAGCTTCAGGTCATCCAGATTGGGATACATCAATGAATGAAGAGTATCATTCTTTAATGGAAAACGATACTTGGGATCTTGTACCTCTTCCAAAAGGAACAAAACTTGTCATATGTAAATGTGTCTACAATACTAAGTATGCATTAGATGGAAATGTTGAAAGACACGAGGATCGGTTAGTTTCCAAAGGATTTTAGCAAGTTGAAGGAATTGACTATAATGAAAAATTTTCCCCTGTAGCCAAAATGAATTCCATCTAGCTTGTTCTTGCCCTTTTTGCCTCAAATAAATGTGAGGTCCATCAGATGGATGTTAAATATGCCTTCTTGCATGGGGATTTGCAAGAATAAATCTACATGGAACAAAATCATGGCTATGTCCAGAATGACTCTAGCTTTGTTTGTCGCCTAAAGAAATCTCTTTATGGTCTTAAGAAATCTCCCCGAGCTTGGTATGCCAAAATGGAAAATTTTCTTATTGACACTAGATTTTCTAGATGCCATTATGATCCTAATGTCTATACCAAGAAAGTATGAAGTCATCTCATAATCCTTTTACTTTATGTTGATGACCTTATCCTTATTGTTAGTGACTCAAAACTTTTAAACCATGTGAAAACTAGCCTTAATAAGAAATTTGAAATGACAGACTTAGGATTTTTGCACTATTTCTTTGGCCTCCAAGTTTTGCAAACCAATGAAGGAGATTTTCTTTCCCAGTCTAAATATGCTTGTGACCTTCTTCATCACTTTCACATGGAATATTGTAAACCAACCTCTTCTACCTTCTAGTCTGGAGTCAAGACTTGTTGCCACTTGTACTTCTCCTGAAGTTGATGCCACCTTGTACCATTAGTTAGTTGGTATCCTCTTATACTTGACTCATACCCATCCCGATCTTTCCTTTTTTGTTGGTATTTTTTCCTGATATATGAAAACAACCCATGAAAGCCATTGGAAAGAAGCTAAAATGATACTTTGGTATGTTTGAGGTACAATTCAGTTCATGATACATTACAGTTTAGGGGGACCCCTTTATTGGTTAGTTTCCCTAATTCAGATCGAGTCGGTGACCCTAATGATTCGAAGTCTACTGCAGGTTATGTTTTCAACCTTGATTCAGGACCTATCACTTGGGCTTGTAAGAAACAATAGGCTGTTGCACTTTCTTCAGTAGAAGCAGAGTATCGAGCAATGGTAAATGCAAGTCAAGACGCCTTGTGGCTTTGAAAGATCCTTTTAGAGTTTGGATTCCAACAACAACATCCGACCAACCTTTAGTGCAACAATCAGACTGCCATCAAGCTCGCCAAAGACCCAGTTCAACATCAGTGAAAAAAACACATTGAGCTTCACGTGCACTTCATCAGAAAGCTCATTCATGATCAAGTTATTGAAGTGCTCTTTTTCCCTACAGAATATCAAGTTGTAGTCATTTTCACAAAGTCTCTTACAGAAGCAAAGTTTTCCAAACTTCGGTCTATGTTAGCAGTTCATGAAGTTGTCATTAAGGGGAGATAGGCTCTAATGCCTCCTTCCTTCTCCTGTTGTGTCACTATTGTAAATTATTCAATCCTATCCCAAGTTATTCTTAAGGGGGGATGTTAAGATATTTAGAAACTTAGGAGTTAATTAAGATCTACTTGGTCTAATGTGTCGTTAATTAAAAGCGTGTTTCTTTAGTATGCATTAGTATGAATTTGTAGTTAGGAAATCAGATGGTCATGATATGTTCTCGATATAGAGTGATCTGACGGTTCATATTCTCCTCGATTTTAATGGCTACATTGATCCATGGCTTAACATCCGATTGGTCCATGATCTCTATTTAAAGAGCATGGAGGGTTATTTTCCGATGATCGATTGTGAGAAACTCTCTTGTAAAATATATTTGTAATCTTTTTCTTTTGCATTAATAAATTGCTCCAAGTGGCCATGTTGGTTGGGACCGTGGATGTTTCCCCGCAGGGGTTTTACCACTTCAAAATATCAGTGTGTTGATCTTTTATCTGGTTGTGTGAGTGGTTATTGAAGGTTTTCATCCTCTGCTGGAATTCCCATGTTTTCAAATATGGTATCAAAGCCTGCTTGAAGACCCACTCCAATTGTAGATCGAGACCGTGAAGCCGAGTTGCCTCATCTCTAGTTTATGCTATTTCCGCACATTTCTAGGGTGAGAGGACTGTTCCATTGCATATGGATTGCTCGTTTTAGTTAGGAATGTTTTTCATTTCACTAAAAAATGTTTATGTTTTCCCAAGATACGACGATTTCAGTCAAATCCAGAGGTATAAAGCCTGAATACGCCCTTTTAAAATTTTTGCATAGTATTATTTCGGTTTTATATTTTTTTTTGTCCTGGTTGCTACTTTTTAATATCTGCTTATTCTCTTTTCCCTGCGCCCTGTGTGATCTCAGAAAACCATAAACAGATAGGAAAAGGTTCATTTTCCAAGTAAGCTAACTAATATCTAATTGTTGTTGTCATTGAGAAGCGAAATTTTTTCCTTCTGTGAAAAAAGTTTTTTTTAGCACGCTCTCCAAGGCCGTCTTCCACAACAAAAACAACCCCAATATTCCTTCTAAACAATACAATATGTTCTGCTAGCTCACTTGGTTACAAGTTGTCTTATTAGTAAGAGGTCTTGAGTTCAAGTATCTTTTTTGTTACTTTTTTTGAAAACGTTCATGCATCCATTATAAAGTGTATTTCACTTCAAGTATAAAAGAGCATCACTATAAGTAGCTTTAATATTTTATTTTAAAGTTATTTGTTTTGCATGAAACTTTATATTATAAAGTAACTTCATTGTAAAAGTGATCCCCTCTTATTTTTATAAAAGTGGGTCACTTCATAAAGCAACTTATTTGTAAAACTGAGGGCATAACTTTCACATCCGAAGTCTATTTTCAGTGTTGTTTTTTTTAAAACGCCTATTTTTTTTGTATCTTTCCATCCATGTCATCAGTTTCATTTTTTAACTTCATATTATCTACATATTTAAGATGGCTTTTTCCAGTTATCTTTTTCTTACCAACACCAACTACTTCCAATGGAAATCCCATATACCAGATTACCTTGGGAAAGGAAAAAGAACCCACTGATGATGAAAATAAATTCAAATGGGATAATAAGAATGACGAAGAATGAGGACTGATCAAAATGTCCATCTCTCCTGATTTAAGGTTCCACCTTCAAGAAATTGATGACCCCGATGAATCTTAGGAAAAGCTTGAATCTGTGTTTGGTAAACACAATATTATTCAAGAACATCAGTTAGAAAATCAAATATCGACTTTAAGTCCAAATGATTTTTGTTGCATTGAATACTATCTATATAATTTTAAAACACTTAGAATTTTATGTGAATAGTGTAACATAAAGATGAAGGAAGAGCATTGCATCCATACTATTCTTTCTAAGCTAGGTAGTGCATATTATGTGTTTGTATCTACCTTTTATGCCACGAGAGAGGCTATAGGGAAACCTTATCAAAAAACCTCTCTTGAGTCCTTTTGTGATGCTTTGATTAGAGAGCAAGATAAAAATTTGCAACTTGGAGTGATCAACAATGCAGGTACGTCCAACAAATCCTTGATCACCCAACAGAAAGATAAAATGAAGAATCCCAAGAAGCAACATCCTCACCACAATAACAATTAAAAAAAGGGTCCAAAACCCACTCAGACAACTTCATCTCTTAATGGTGACGAAGGAGCAAAATCTAAAAATAAGAAGACTGGCAGACATTGAAACTTTTGTGGGAAGCATGGTCATGATGAGTCCAAATGTTTCAAGATGATGGCAACTTTAGCAGTAGTGATGAAGAAGCACAACATCAATATTGATTCTAGTTCTTCTTCTTTTCATGGACATGCACTTCCTACTTCTGGTTTCTCCTTCAATACAACTTCTACTTCTTCTTCTGATGAGTGGTTTTTTTTATTATGGAGCATCTTATCATATGGCAAAGGATAAAGCCATATTTTCTACTCTAAATGAATGTGACACCAATAAAATATTTGTTGGTGATGATAGATCTCTTAGGTTTGTATGATCTGGAACAATTCAAGTAGAAAATGGTCATTTCAATGATGTGTTATGCGTTCTAAGTCTTTCATGTAACCTTCTATCAGTATATCAAATAACTCATTCATGTGAAGGTAAAACAATAGAGTTTTCACCTCACCAAGTTTTAATCAAGGATCTAAAAGATCCTAATCATGTTCTTGCAAATGAAATTGTTGATGATATTACCAGGTTGTACAAGTTTGATAACTTTGGGTCATCATATTTTCCATCAGTTTTTGTTTCTCATAGTGATGACTTGAGAAGACTTTGGCATGAGCGGTCTGGTCATCTAAACTATCACTCATTGCAACAACTATGTAATCAACATATGGTGACTAGTCTTCCTCTTGTTTCATGCAGAGATGGTTTTTGTGTCGGTTGTGATCTCAGCAAACATCATTGGGATAGTTTTGACAAACGTGCTTCTTGGCATGCTTGGGGTCCTTTGTAGCTTGTTCACCTGAGCCATTGAAGAGGCTTATCTTCGATGAGACTTTTGACGATTCTCACTAGATTCTTATTGGTAGACTCGACCTACCCATTTCCTTGGGGATAATAAGCTGATGAAGTGAAATGTTTAACCCCCAACTTAGCTAAAAATTGGGTCAGCTTAGCAGAAATAAAAG
>JASDQU010586975.1:26950-49548 GCA_032191745.1 Picea mariana | reverse complement strand
ACTTTGACTACTTTGACCTTTTGGGGCTTCTAGATGACTCATGGGGGTTCTCCAACTTCACATGACCATGACTCTCTAACCGTGAGGAGTTATGTGACGTTCCACATACCACCGGAAATGGCATGACATGTACTATCCATCTAGAATAGTCTTACATGAAAATATATCAAAACTCATACCATTATCCATAAAACAAACTTGGGTCCATTACCCAAACCTTTGTGCTACCGGAATTCGCTACCGGAATTTCTTCAAGGGTTGACATTAATGACAACCAACCCAATTTATCAACAAATTATTATTACCAAACCATACCTCATGTGGATTCGATTCGAATAGTGTTGATGAAGTAGACCTATTTACCAAATATTTTGAAGTTCCAACTGCCTCTTCCCATAATTCTTATGCGAGCCCTGCACCACCAAGCATGCTCCTTGTCTTTTCAATCAACGTCCTTTTCATTCTTTCAACAACTCCATTTTGTTGTGGGGTATATGGTGTGGTATATTTTTGTGCTATACCACGTTGCTTGCAGAACTGCTCAAAATCATTTTCACATAATTCTCCACCATTGTCAGTTCTCAACGCCTTGATATTCTTATTTTTCTGGTTTTCCACAAGGTATTTAAAATCTTTGAATTTCTTGAAAAACTATGATTTCTTCCTCAAGAAATATATCCATGTATTCCTCAAAAAATCATATATGAAGGAGACAGTTTACATGGATCCACCAAGTTAAGGGACTAGTACAGGCCCAAACACATCACTATATATCAATTTAAGAATCCCTTTTTCCCTTGATGCTCTAGATGGGAACCTAACTCGATTTTGTTTTCCATATATGCAGTGTTCACAAACATTGACTTCCAAATTACAATTAGGAAAACCTCCGACCATACCCTAGTTGTGCATATCTCAAAGTTCTTTTTTCCAATGTGTCCCATCCTCTGGTGCCATAACATGGTTGAGTCAAGTTGACAAAGAACATTCAAGTTAGTTTGTATCGACTCGGCCCTAGCTAAGTCAAGTTGATTCAACTTTAGGAACAATAATGTTGTTTTGTCCAGTCAAGTCGACATTTCCTAAAAACTTGTATAGGGTTCCAATCTGAACTCCTTTCATTAATACCATCACAACCTTGACCATTTTGCATGTATCCTTATGAAATAGAGAGTGCACACCTGCATCACTCATTTTTCTGACATATATCATATTTATTTCCAAACTTGGAATATCTAGCACACCTGGAAGGGTTCTACTCCTCCCATCCTACAAAATCAGTCAAACTCTTCCCCATCCAATAGTTTTGGTTGTCGAGTCGCCCTCGAGAACACTTCTCCCCCTTCATTTATCTCATATTCATAGAACCATTCTCTATGAGGTGTCATATGAAAGGATGCTTCTGAGTTGATTAACCAAAGATACTAATCTGACTATGTACTGGTCAATTCCATATACACATGCCTCCTTTATCCACAGTAGTCTTTCTCTTAAATGACTACTTCTCTTTGGATCATTTACTGACTTCTGTTGCATACAAATTGTAGTATCTCTTGTAATTCCCAACTCTACCACATTTCCATCATCTTCTTGTAGACTAAACTAGGGATCTATATCTACCCTTCAACTTATAATTTCTACCAAATAATTTTCCTTTATCTCTATCGATCGGTCAACCTCTCACCATCAAGGCATATTTAGTCAATCCTTATATGTTCTTTCATATCATTTATTATGATAGTAGATATGTAACCACATCTTCTAGTGATAATGTGGTTGAATTACTCCCTATAGCCACGACTCAGCTATCCCAAGAGTCTAGCAAAGAACATAATAGGATAACACATTTCTATTGAATTTTCAATTTCCAGATCTGATAATTATTTCCTTATGATTTCAAATAGAATTTTATGCCATTGTTATCATAAAATAATTACACATTGAAAATATGAACCAGAAATAACTGCAGCGGAAACACCTGAATCATAGAAGGATAGCCATGCACAGTAGACACAATATTTTACCCTGGGAAACCCAACCTTAGGAGAAAACCCAACAACTTTTCTTAAGAAGAAATCAATCCAATTTTATCATCATTTACATGAAGAAACCCAACACAATATAATTGTGCCCTTGTATGAGGAAGAACCCTCATGGATAGTGCACCACAAAAGAACTGATATGATACTCCAAAAAATAGCACACCTCGAAAATAGTGCAACTATCAACTGACAACTAGGGATCGCACATTGAAATAAACAACTGGAGACTGGACACTTCAATAGACAACTAGGAACTGCGCACTGTAATTGGCAACTGGGAACTGCGCACTTAATTAGCAATTGTGAACTCTACAATTCGATAAAGCACACTTGATGAGAAGAGCTATGTTGTATGACAAGTTAAATGATCCAGCCTTTATTGATATAGTTCGATTCACCTTCAATTTCCCTGCGGGGCCGACTTCTTCCTTTGTCTTCAATTTCTTCTTTAATGCTTTCGAGGATTTCTTCAATGGCTTGTCTTGTCTTCTTGGAATTTCTTCTTCACTAGAAAAATTGTTCATGAGCCTTGTTGATGTATCATCTCCTCAAATGAACATCTAATTAATATAGGGATCTAATGTTGAGTAGATTCATCAAGAAGCCCCTCATCACAAGGGGTCTCTAAAGCCTACATATTCAACATTAGACTAGACTTGTAAACAAGTTGAACCTGCCTTATAAAAAATAGATCACTCCATCATGGAGCAGGAAATGTGAGAGAAACTATAGTGTTTATCACTCCTCATCAAATCAACATGACTATTAGGAGAAAGACTACACTTGGGCCATTCACCACTATCGAAAACAACATGGCCCTGTGAGTGAATGTATCATTCTCCCTTGGTCAAATCAACATGACCAATCTGGGAGAATGTTTGCCTGATGTTCTAACTTGAGAAACAACAACATCTTGGGCCATTCACCACTATCCAAATTAGCATGACCCTGTGTCAAGTGAATGTATCATCCTCCCTTGGTCAAATCAGCATGACCAATCTAGGAGAATGTATGCCTAATGTTGAAACATCAACACTCCCTCTCAGGGAGGGAGGCATTCTGCATCGTATTAAGCTTGTCTCTGAAGTATACAAACTTCTCCCTAGACAGAGGCTTGGTGAGAATGTCCACAATTTGTTGACCTGTGGATATGTATTGGAGCTTTACTACTCCCTTCTGTATTTTGTCTTGGATGAAGTGATATTTTTTCTCAATGTGCTTTGACTTTTCATGAAATACTAGATTGTATGAAATATTGACACAACTTTGATTATCACAATGTATCAAGGTTGTCTCTAGCTCCTGATCAAATATTCTTGCAAGAACCTTCCAAATCCATATTGCTTCACGACTTGCAACATTGGCTACGATAAACTATGCTTTTGTTGCACTAAGTGCTACATAAGTCTACTTCCTTCTAAACCAGGATATCATAGCCGATCCTAAGCTGAAGTAGCACCCTAAGGTGCTCTTTTTGTCTACTACACTCCTTGCCCAGACAAAATTTGTATATCCCTACAGCCACACTTCACCACCTAAGACATATCTCACACCATATACAATTGTACCACGCAAGTACCTCAACACATGCTTTGCTACAACCCAATGGAACTGCCTCGGCTCAACCATAAATTGGCTCAAGGTGCTCACTATAAAGAAAATATTTGGCCTGGTGTTAACCAGGTACATCAAGGACCTAATCAGTTTCTTGTACATAGTGGGATTCACCAAATATGAATTGAAGAGTAATAACTCAACTTATTCAAATTTTTCATCATAGGTGTAGCCATGGACTTGCAATCCAACATACCGAATATGCTCAATATCTCAACTCTGTATTTTCCTTTTCCAAGGAAGCTCTCACCTGGTTTCTTCCACACCTCCAATCCCAAGAAATAATGCATCAAAATAAGGTCCTTCATTTCAAATTTTGATTCCAACTCCCTCTATCACTGAAGCAAACATTGTTTTCCAGTCTGCCCCACTGGTTGCTCCCTCTGTGATTGAGGCAAAATCCATACCCTAGTCCTTCTGACTGGATGCCTCCTTTGTGACTGTAGCAAAACCTACTGAAACAAGTGGGTCCTCCCAGGAGGTCTCACATCCCCTAGAATCCTCCTACCTCTGAAGATTTTTTCTGGCCTCCTCAACTCATGACACCTATCTTTCAGTCCTGGAAGATGTCTCTCTCCCACCTGAAATTAAGGGGGAAATCCCTCTGAATGATCGACTCTCCTTCTAAGACAACTGACTCTCTCTGATATCAGGCTCATTCTGAGTCTATATGCTCCCTCTAAAACTCGACTTCCTCTGATTTTGTACAATCTAGGAAGCCATCTACTCCCTCTACACTTATTGACCTCCTCTGAAGTTTGATCTCTTATGAAATGTCCTGGGAGGCTGCTCCTCCCTACTGGATCCTGAGGGTTGACTCCCTGTGAATTATATCTCCCTCTGAGATGGTACTTGGTGGGGCCACCTGCCTCACCACTGGTATAGCCACCTGCTCCTCCTCAATTGTCTCTATAATCCTTTAACCCGTTGAAGACTTCATCCTTTGTTTTCATGAAGTATATCCATGTATTTTAAGAGAAATCATCAATGAAAGTCACATAGTACAAGAAGCCACCCAAGGATGATATTGTCATTGGTTTTCCTACATCTGAATGCACTAAATCCAAGATCCCTTTGGATATACTATCACTACTTGGATATGGTCCCTTGGTATTCTTACCAAGTTTACATCCCTTGCAAACACCCTCATGCTCTGCCCGAAGCTCTAGAATACTTGTAACCATTCTTCTTAATACTGGAAAATCCCTGTAATGCAAGTGAGAAAATATCTAATGCTATAACTCACATAAATTGATACTGTTAATTGTTGGGTTGGACTTCCTTATAATATGTACAGCCCTCCCTCTCAAACACCAATCACTCTTCTTGAGTCTATGCTCAAGCTCTTAGGCCATACAAGAACTTGACCATCCACAAATGAAACTCTATAACTTCTATCCTCCAATAGAGAGTAGGTTCTTCCTTAATCAACAGTATTGTTGTCCAAGGTATACTCCTACTCCTTAGACCTATTGTCTCCTCAAGGTGTAAGACAGGATTGTGGCCTTACTAGGAATTCTACATCAAGGTCTTTTCCCAAACAACGAACAAATCACAAAAATTTGAGGCTTAATGGTCTCTCTTAATGGCTGGAAAATGTCATCTCAAACCTCTTATTCCTACAAAATAACCTACCCGAAACAAGATCCAAAACAAAAGAAAAGAACAACATTTTTCTAGTGTTGTGACTAATCATTCTTCCACGGTAACCTGCCCAGAACAAGAACAAGAAAAAGTACAATGCTCCTCTAGTGTTGTAGCCAACAATAGATCTGTGAATGTGCAGTGGAAAATTTCAACAAAGCTCTGATACCATGTTGAATTTTCAATTTCCATATTTGATAATTATTTCCTTATGATTTCAAACAAAATTGTATGCCATTGTTATCATAGAATAATTACACACTGAAAATCTCAACCAAAAATAACTATGGTGAAAACAACAAAATCATAGAAGGATAACCATGCATAGTAGACAAAATATTTTTCCCTAGGAAACCCAACCTTGGGAGAAAACCTAACATTTTTTCTTAAGAAGAAATCAATCCAAGTTTATCATCATTTACATGAAGAAACCTAGCACAAGATAAGTGCGCCCTTGTATGAGGAAGAACCCTCAACGATAGCGCACCATAAAAGAACTTCTAAGATACTCCAAAAAATAGTGCACCTTGAAGATAGCGCAACTAGAAACTACACACTGCAATCGGCAACTGGGAATAGCGCACTGCAACAAACAACCGGGGACTGCACACTACACCATACAACTAGGAACTACGCATTGTAACTAGCATCTGTAACTAGCGCAGTGCAAAGTGGAATATCCAAGGCTCTTTGCTAGTGGAATATCATTGGAATATACAAGGCTCTTTACAACACACAAATTTCATATGCAAAATAGAGCATGAAGTTATTTTACACACAAAAAATTTAAGAGACCCAACCTAATTTTACAACCATGCTTAGTAAAACAAATTTGATTCCTTCAATCCGTTACATTACATGGAATTCATATATGTGACATAATTCAAGGAAATTAAATGAAAAAAATACAAGCATAGATAAATCACACAAAATAAAAATGAATACTTGTATTTTGCCAAAAAACAATTCACCAATTTGGTTGCAAAGGAGTGATCCAACTCCCAACCGTAGAAATCTACTGTAGATTCCACTCCCAAGCAAGGCTATGGGATCATAAGGATGAAAGAAATTTATTGGGCACTATTTCTACCTCAACCCAACCCACAATTCTTTGTACTACATTAATAATTTCATTACAAGGTACTCCAAGAACCTCATTTGGAATTCATCATGGGAGAAGTTGGATACTAAAACAAAGAGTTCCATTGTCTTTCACCCATAGACTGACTACAAGATGATGGTAGTGAATAGGATGTTGGTTCTACTATTAGGAGGCTAAAATCATAAATACCCAAGGTCTTGGGTTGAAAATTTAGTTTACATACAACTTTCTTATAATAGTGTTGTGTTGACGGGTCCAAATTCACCCGACAACAACAAGGGGTACTCCCCAGTACACGGTCCCAACTAGACTATGCATCGTTCGAATTAGGATTCCAATCCAAAATTTGGCCCGATTTCCATTGATATTGTTTTGGGGGTTTTGTTCAGTTACAGACCGAATTACCGATGGGAAAGGATGATGAGTGGATATGCAATGCAAAGATGTAGATGAATACTATGTATGAAATTCAAACTAATCTATTACTATTCTACTCTAACCTATCCTAGCTAGGAGCACACTAAAGTAACCATCGTTTTGAAAAATGAAACTAAATCTTGCATAAAATCCTACACAAATAGTTGGAATAGAAGAGCAGAAACAAAAGCAAGCGTGTACAAATACTTAAAATCAGATTAGTCCAAATTACAACAATGACACATTAACAAATCAGAAAGCTCAAGGCACAAATATATTCGAAGAAACACTTAAAACTCTAGAATATCGCAGATTGCATAAGATTTAATCCATAAATAAACTAGCATTCTTACAGTCCATATGAACAACATTCATCTTCACTTGAAATAATTCATTGCTTAGATTGTGTCACACAAAAGAATTACTTCTCCAAAAGATGGCCCTGAAGACTTCTCCTTATTAGTAGTTTCAACAATAATACATGAAAACTCCAAAGAAAAACTCTTCAATTTTAGTCAACACTATGTTCCCAAAATAGTTCAAAAATGGACAATGTTTGAAGCATTAAAAGCCCCTTCAAAAAGGGCCTCCACTCTAATTTATACAATTTTATAAGTAACTCTTATGTGACTCTTCACCTTCTACTTGAATAAGCAGTTACAAAAATGGTGCATCTTCCCATTCCTAATGGCAAGTGTATAATAAGGACAAAATTGAAGTTGATTGATAAAAAGACAAAATAAAACGCATGTGTTGTCATCATTAAGCCATTATTTTGTCTTTATTCACAAGTTTTTTCTCTGATGCTTGTCATCCAGATTTCTAGATGGTTGAACAAGGATCTGATTCTTCTATAAACTAGCTTCTCCAAAGCTGCATTTTTCATGGCCATACTATCTTCCAAGGTGCTCATGTCTTTTGCTAGCATGGTCATGAAAGCCTGTATCCTGGTATGGATTTTTACTAGTTGCAGCAAGTGTTGATCTATGAGGTCATTGGTGATGGTAGTGGTTTCTTCAACCACTACTCTCTTTTGATTTGTGCTTTCATGCACCTTGTCCACCATATCCTCTATCACAAGATTTTTTTCGAGGTCATCTAGCTTTGGTAGTTTGTTGCTCTTTATCAATTCCTGTTCAACTTTGTGTATCCTTGAGAATATTTCCAGTGATTTAGTAACCTCCCTATCAGATTTCAGCCCCACCTATTGACAATGGTCAAGTGCTTACGGGTCTATTTTTCTATCTTCTTTTGATGGTCTCTATAATTCTAGAGGTGCATTGGGATTTTCAGCAATCCATCTGTCGATGTCGTTGATGCCTTCTTGGATAGTTTTGTACTATGACAGCTTTGTCTATATTTGGTTATTCTGCTCAATGATTATCGCAATTGCATCTTGAAAGAGGTGTAGGTGAGCATACATGTATATGATGGCTTCATCTAGCTCACTTCTTACCTTTTCAACACTAACCCTAAAACTTTGAAGGCTTCTTTCATCAATTCTGACTTGTTGAAGCTTTTCTTCCAACTCCTTGATATTTTCTTCTTTCTCTTCATTCTATTGGCACAATCTTTGAATGTTGTCTACATTGGCATTCATAAATGTGGAGTTGGTCGTAGTTGTAGCTATGGTATTTTCCCTTACATCTCCCATCACAAGAACATGTGTGACAACTGATATAGGCATTCCTTCTGTTACCAACATTTTCTTGACATGTTCTTGCACAATTCTGCTTGTCTTGTTGTCATAGGTGAAGCTCCTTTAGTCAAGTACCTCGCTTGCTTGGAATGGTTCCAAGAGCCCAAGATTTAAACTGCTATCTGATATTCTATTTATTTTCCTATAGTTGATACTTCTAGGATATCAGTTTCCATTGGGTGTGTGTCACCCTCTCTGTCTTCTGCGTCCTTTCGTTGTCTCTCTTCCTCAATAGATTTATCGGCTACCTCTTTAGCTTTCTTTTCTGCTTATTCTGCTGCCACTTTTTCTACTGCTTCCATTTATGCTTACTCTTTTTGTTTGACCTCTCACTCTTTTGTAGCCTTTTCCTATGCCTTGGCCTTGTCTTTGGCTTTGTCTGCATCAATCTTTTGTTTCTTCTTCCCTACATCATTTTTCTTTTTCGGGACTTTCTCCTTATCTCTCCTCTTTTTATCAAGCAGTACCTCTTCTACTGAAACTGAGTGTATCGAGATGGATGTACGAGGAGATTGTTCAACTTCCTCTTCCTTTGCCTTCCTCTTGGCTTCTTACCTAGCCTTTTCCTCGTCTACAGTCCTCCCTTTTGGCTGGCCACGCATGTTTAAAATGACTTCATCATATGTTTGGGCATTCTAGTGCACTTCTTCGTCTTCCCAAAGATCTGTGGTATATTCCCAAGGCAGACTAATCTTGTTGAAATGTTCTCTCTTAGTATTCTTGGGATCATGTCTCCTATTCCCAGATGAATGATGCTCCCTCATCTTCACAATAGTATATCAGAGGTATCCAAGATAGGGAGAATTGTGATGTGTCAGGTTCCCCATATAATCTTCACAGCATGGATACTAAGTACTGGTAGAGTCTTCTCAGGGCACTTGTGGGATATCCACTTTTAGGTATGTACTTGAATTTATTTTCTTCCCTGTATCATTTTGGGAATAGGTCCTTTGGCTTGTACTCGAAATCACTAAGGATCTTTTTATTTAGCCTCTTTCTTCCTTTCTCAATATGATAACACTTGGCCAAATACTCTGGCTTGTATGACACTATGGGGTCTTTCCTTGCGTTGCTAATGTATCTGTCATTTACATATATGTTGTTTAGAATACACGTGATGTAATTCACACATGGGAATACTATTGGGTGTGCTAGTACTCTGAAGATGCATGATTTCCTGATATTCTTGAATACTTGAAGTTCATCTGGATTTTCATCTTCGACGGAGAAATTAGATTTTTGGAACATATGGTATATTTCTCCCCATTTCAATGTTTCTCCATCCATTTCCAGTAGTCTTGGCGTATCATCATATGTGGATCCGACGATTTCTGGCTCACCTTCTGCTTGCTGGAAACTCCTGAAGGCCTCGACTCTGGATGCCTTGCTTGTTGTTTTCTTTCGAGGTGACATACTTGAACCTTCAATGAAAGATGAGTTTAGTGCATATATTAGAATATAACAAGAATTGAATTCGACTAAAGAATTTGAATTACCGGAGGAATCATTAGTGTCATCATTGGGAAAGGAGTCATCAACTGAGGATATTAAATTGATGGCATGCACGCTTGAGCAACTTGGTGGAAATTTAAGGAGGAACTGGTGAAAAGTGTGCTTAAAAGGAAAAAAAATCGAAAGTTGAAGGATTAACTCTTCTCATGCAAATCGGAGGAGTTCATGTTAAGGTTTCTGAGTCACATGAGAAGTTGTTTGAATTAGTATCAATCGACACAGTTAATAACAACTCCTCCGATGAAAATCAGAGGATTTAACTCTAACTACTCTGATAACACATTCGAGGAGTTGTGTCTTGAGTTCCCGAAGCAAAAAGAGAATCAACATAGTTACTTGGAACTCCTCTAATCATATCGAAGGAGTTAATGGGAACTCCTCCAACATAATTGGAGGAGTCACTGTCAAGTGGTCTAAGCAAGGGATGAATGGTCATGGAAGTTTCTTCAAACTCCTTCGATCGTATCGGAGGAGCTAACAATAAATCCTCTGATACGATCAAAGGATTTGCCAAAAACATTTCTGATGAAAGCCTGCGGAAATGGTAGGGGTCCAACCGAGAGTGAAAATGACCTTTGCATCTTGTGCTTGGCATAGATGTCAGGTTTGGGGCTTCATCAAAATTCCCATCATTGTTAGGGACAAATAAAGGGGGAACTCAAATATTTGAAGGCCGTGTATCGAAAGCAGGGCCACGAAAGTTTCATAAGGGTGTAAGCAAGAATTTTAACAGTGTTTAGTAACCACTATTTGTGGAGTGGACTAAGGATAGGGAATTGGGAGAAACAAGGGATCAATGTGGAAAAGGGAAAAGAACAATGTAGTATGAACAAAGGAAGAAAAACCCTAACCCTAGTAGGAAAAAAGAAGAATGCCCAAACATACTTGTTAACCTAATGCCACACGGAGGGTAATGATAGGATACAAGTTCGACTGTGATGACTTGGCATGCTCTTGGTCCGAAAGCAAATATCGTCCCTTGGTCATGTATTAAGGAATAAATTGAATATTAAGGAAGAAGAAAGACAAAGTATGAAGTGCACGGAAGGAACACAAACTGAGGAAGGGTCGAAGTGGTTAAAAAAGAATAAAAGAAGGAACAAAGTAAAGGAAAGAAAGTCGTTGGAAGAGAAGATCAGAGAAGACAAAGCAACAATGAAGATAGATCATGGACAAGTGAGGAAGCGAAAGAAGACACTAATAGGTGCTTTGGAGCACCTCGCGGAGAAGAAGGAAGAAGAGGTCGGCGAAGTCCTTAAAATGAGAGTTATGTGGACGTAGGGTTTTGGCAATGTGGATCTAGGGTTTTGGCACCTGGGCTTTGGTCCATTTTTATCTAAAAGTCATGGAATGTATAAATAGAGCTCTAAAATAGTTGAGATGAGAGGTAGTAATGGTTTTGAGATGTAGAAGTGTTATGTTTTAGGGCATTATTGTATTTTGGGTCTTCAATTGGGTGTGAAGATCGACTCTCCAGCTGGGTGCGCAGGGATAGGAAATAAAGAGGAAGAGAGAGAAGGATCTGCAACTGAGTGCACAAATAGAACTGTATATCTTCATCTATTCTATCAATAAACACAGTTCTATGGATGTATCCCTAGGGAGAGGGTGACCTACATAAAATCTTGTTGTTCCATGTGGTTGATGCTTTGTTATTTACTACCTTTTATACTGTTATTGCACTGCTATTTTTCCTATTGAAGATAAGAAGATATAACTTACTTCACGAAGTTAAGCATAATATTGTTAAGAATCTCTGGGCTATTTTGCATTATTGTTTTGGAATCATCTTGCATTTCCTCTGTTTGTAGACACATGTGTCTTGCAACCCCCCTCTTGAACAAGAAGAAGATGAATGGACTGCGCCTCCTCAAAGGTTACATGGTTGTTATAACATTAATGTTGATGAGGATGATGACCCTAGGAATGTGAACATTTCGGAAACTGAAGGACAAAGAGATATGGAAGGGTCAGGGATTGAATTACCTTTTGTTGGGCAGCCTATTAAAATTAAGAAGGTTAATATTGGAACAGAGCAAGCACCTTAGTTGGCAAATGTTGGAGACTATTGGGATGATGCTACTATTAGTAAGATTACAAAACTATTGCATGAGTATCAGGACTTGTTTCCAACCAAATTCATAGACATGAAGGGCATTAAAGGGTCCATGGGTGAAATGAAGATTTCTTTGAAAGCAAATGCAAGACCTGTCAAGAAGAGGCCTTACAGACTGAATCCCAAGTACAAGTAGAAAGTTAACACTGAATTAGATAGAATGTTGGAAGCAGGAATTATAGAACCAATCGAAGAATCTGAATGGATCAGCCCTATAATGGTCCAAGATAAGAAGACAGGAGAAATCAGAATCTATGTAGATCTAAGGAAATTGAATGATGCATGTTTACATGATCCATTTCTTACACCTTTAACTAATGAAGTTCTAGATAATGTAGGAGGACAAGAAGTTTATTCATTGAAAGATGGATTTTCGAGCTATCACTAGATCAAAATTTCTAAGGAGGAGAGACATAAGACTACATTTGAAACATAATGGGGTTCTTTTCAGTACATTGTGATGCCTTTTGGTTTGAACAATGCACCAACCATCTTTTCCAGGGTGGCGGTCGAAGCATTTAAGGAATTTTTACAAAAAAATTTAGAGGCATACTTTGATGACTGGACTGTTTTTAGTGTATTGAAAGATCATACTAAATGTTTGAGATTAATGTTGGATAAGTGCAGGCAATGTCAGATTTCTCTGAACTTGAAGAAGTGTATTTTCTTTTCACCTTTTGGAGTGTTGTTAGGACACATTGTGTGTAAGCAGGGGTTGTTGGTAGATCCTTCCAAGATTGCTATCATTGTTGATCTACCTCCTCCTACTTCGGTTAGACAGTTGCGCACTGCATTGGGACACATTGGATACTACAGAAAGTTTATTAAGAATTACGCACACATAACAACACCTATGGAGAATCTATTAAAGAAGGATAGTAGAATTACGCACACATAACAACACCTATGGAGAATCTATTAAAGAAGGAATCAGTAAGTTTCAATAGACAAAGGAATGCCAGCAGAGCTTTGACACATTAAAGCATAAAATAATCACTGCGCCTATTTTGGTTTTTCTAGATTAGAGTAAGGAATTCCATATTTATGTCGATGCTTCATCCATTGCGTTAGGAGCAGTTTTAACACAGCCGAGTGCAGGATATATTGACCACCCTATAGCCTTTGCTAGCAGGAATATTTCTGCGTCTGAAATGAATTATACTACCACTGAAAGAGAAATCTTATCTATGGTATATGCGCTACAGAAGTTTAGACAATACTTGTTGGGAGGACATTTTAAGATGTTTACTGGTCATTTTGCATTGAAGTACTTAGTCAACAAGCCAATGTTGGGGAGAAGAATATGCAGATGGCTATTATTATTCCAGGAGTATGACTTTGAGATTATGGTCGAGCTAGGAAGAATGAATAAGGGACCTGACCACTTATCCAGGTTAGAACATGGAGAGCAACCTACAATTTTGGATGATACACTACCAAATGCACAATTGTTGGCCATCGTGAAAGTCGATGATCATTTCTTCGATATAGTCCAGTTCTTGTCCACGGGAATGGTACCTCACAAGCATACAGTTATTCAGAAGAAACAGTTGGTAGTCTGCGCTACAAATTTTCAACTTATAGCTGGACAGTTATATAAGATGGGACCAGATGAGATCTTAAGAAGATGTGTTATGGAGTCAGAAAGACCATTGATTCTTGCAGAAGCACATGAAGGCATCGCAGGAGGACATTATGAAGGGAAAGAAACAATGCAGAAGGTTCTTAGAGCTGGCCTCTGGTGTCCCACTTTACATAAGAATGTTAAGGAATACTACAGAGTATGTGATGTATGTCAAGGAGTAGGTAAGCCTTATATAAGGGATGAGATGCCTTTAGCACCTCAGTTAACTTTATAGGCATTTGAGAAATAGGCTATTGACTTTGTGGGACCTATCAACCCACCAGGAAAGCGCACAGGAGCTCGATATATCATCACTGCTACAGAGTATTTGACCAGATGGGTAGAAGCAAGAGCAGTTAAATATTGTAGTGCAACTACAGCCGTGCAGTTCATCTTTGAGGATATCATAACCAGATTTGGATGCCCGAAGATCCTTATGAGTGATCAAGGCACACACTTCATTAACAAAACTATTGAAGCCTTGGCTCAGGAGTTTGAAGTTCACCATCATAAGAGCACACCATATCACCCACAGGCAAATGGTACAGTCGAAGATTTCAATAATATTTTGGAGACAACGTTGACTAAGATTTGAAGTGTTAACAAAGATTATTGGGATTTGATAATTCCAACGGTGTTATGGGCTTATCGAACTACTTCCAAAAATTTAAGAATGCATACTCCCTTCAAGTTAGTTTATGGCCTGGCAACAGTGGTACCTATGGAATATTTGGTTCCTAGTTTAATAATTGCAACATTTACAGGTATGGATGATATCGACGCTATTCAAGACAAACTCACGTAGTTGATGGAACTAGAGGAAGACAGGTTCATTGCGGGATTTTATCAGTAGGTACAAAAAGAATGAGAAAAGGTTTACCATGACAGACATATCAAGAAGAAATCATTTAAACAAGGAGATTTGGTACTTTTATATGACAACAAGTTCATGAAGCATCTAGGAAAGTTCAGGACACATTGTCTTGGGCCATTCGAGGTTGTCTATGTTACAGAAGGTGGATTTGCGTAGTTGAATACTCTTAATGAAGAATGGAAGGATGGTTTAGTAAATGGGAGCCAGTTGAAGCTATATTATGACAACCAGCTGCCTCTCAGCTCTGAGTAAAAGAAAAGGAAGAAGGGTCTAGGTACCAGGTGCAGTTGAAATTAGGTACCATACACAGAAAAGACAGTCTGCACACGATAGGGAGGGACAGAGCAGAAAGCACGGGCTGCTCTGCACAATCTGCAGTCAAAGTAATACAGAAGGCTCAACCCTGTAGTGACTCGGGACGAGTCACATGTGAGTGTTGGGGGCCTATTGGCAGGATAATGAAAAGCATGGAATGCTCATGTATATATATATATATATATATATATATATATATCGATGAGTTCTTTTGTATTAAATTCAGGGTTGGTGGGGAAATTAAGGTCGGTGGACTTGAGAGCAAGTTCTTCGATGAATATTGGAGAACTTAGTGGGAATTCCTTGAATCTTTATAAGATAACTTGCCTCAAAGTCTTTTGAACACATCGACAGACTTGGAAGAAACTCTCACGATGGGAATCAGAGGAGTTGGACCCAACTCCTCTGATTCCATCGAAGGGGTTAATGTCTACTTATGCGATAAGGTAGGTTATCGGATGTCAAGAGTGGAACTTCTTTGATGTACATTAGAGGAGTTGGATGGAACTCTTCTGATATACATTGGAGGAGTTAAAACTAACTTGGTCAGTTTTCCCATACTTGTTCAAAAATTGATTTTTTCAAGTTCTTTCTTTTGTAAGTTTCTTCTTAAGTTAAGTAGCACTTCCCAAAAAAGGATTAAAGTAAAGAGAACAGTCGATGCAAATCTCTCTCAAATCATAAGAAATAAGGGGCTCCATTTTCTTGAAAAGGGAATTGCAAATGGAATGAAGAAAAATTGAGGGTTGTAGTGCATGTCGCAACAAATGGCGACACATTAGGAGAAGCCTTGAATCTATGTAATATGATGTCCACACATATCTTGGGAAGCGAGCACTCATCACGTAAAATATCAGGAGATAAACAATAGGTCCCATAGCTTGGATTCGAAGAGAACTTGGGCAATAGAAAGAAGGACAAGCCCTTTCCTTTGATCAGATTGCTTTCAAATCATCTCTTATTCATATGATAAATGACTAAAGGAAAATGTGCAAGGAGTATAATGAAAACAGAACATCAAGAATGTTGAGAATACAAGTTATTGTGCAATTTCTCTGGTGTTGTTATGTTGCCAACAAGAGTCCGTAGCCATGATGGAGTGACCCTAGTGTCACAACCCTTGCTTCACTGCCAACGAGCATCCATAGCCCCATCATATATACTTGCATGTCCCATGTGATCTGGAAATCCATTCCCCAAGCCTTTACCTGTATAAAATTTGATTCTCTTTTGTTTAGAGAGAGGTGGATGGGGGAATTCCAGTTATCCTTTAAGGCACTAGGGATGACACCTATGATAGTGAGATTTTCTAATTTGATTATAGATGATCGAACTTCCTAAGTTGAAATTTCTAGGATACCGTGAACGTCTTTTCCAAATCATTTTCTTTCAGTTCTCATAATGTAACAATATGTTCTTAAGTAAAGGATCTTGGTTCTCTGTTTCATTGCTTTGTTCTTGTGTATTGATGAAATATGTTCCCCCTCTAGATATGACTCGAGACAATATATAACGAGGCTTACATGTTGGAGTGATGTGTATTGGACACCATGTCACAAAAATTTTAGTTTACTGACACTAGGAGTGATGTGTATTGGACACCATGTCACAAAAATTTCAGTTTATCGACACTAGGAGTGAAATGATTTAAATATATGACCATGACTAAGGTACCAGAAACTCAAAATCAGGGTAACAAATTTCATGAAGGATATGAAAAACCAAACACAAAAAAACACTTGGAATCAAATAGAGCAGACCAAAGAAAAAGAAAAATAAAAGGGTAAAAAATCAAAACTTTATTTATGTACAAGGGGTTCGCAAACTTGAAGGCTACTTGATATAGTTCTTGATAATTTGGCCATTAAAAGCGAGATAATCAACTTCCCCTTGAAGGTTTTGCAACCAGAAGGTACCTTGGCCAATTTTTCATTTGATAACGTGAGGACCAAGCCAAAGTTGTTGGAACTTCGAATGATTTCCTTTATCTTCGTGTGGCTTGTCCCATTTGAGGACTAACTCCCCAACTTGGAATTCTATCTCACCAATAGATTTCTTATCAAACCAACGTTTCACAATTTGTTGGTGAGATTCAAACTTGATTTTGGCTTTAGCGTGACTCTCTTCTAAACTTAGCAAGGTATTGATGCATTGTTGAATGATGGGGAACTCTCTTCCTCGAGATTGTTGAGTGAGTTGTAGGGAAGGAAGGAAGATATTTGAGGTTAAACCAATTTTTTTCCCATAAACAAGGAAATAAGGAGAATTCACTATGATGGCATTAGGAGTGACGCAATCAACCTAGAGGGAATTCGATAAAGTGTTGTGCCAATTTCTCTGGTGATCAACCATGCTTCGTTCGAGGATACAAATTATGTTTTTGTTTGTGAATTTCACTAAGCCATTACCTTGAGGATAATAGTTGGCAGAGTACTTCAAAATAATACCTTTCTCTAATGCAAAGTCATATAATTTTAAATATGAAAGATAAGTTTCATTATCAAAGACTAGAGAGTTAGGAACTTTGAACCTTAGAATGATGTTTTGTTCAAGAAAATTAATCACTACCTATTCATTTACTTTGACTAGTGGTACTGCTTCAATCCATCTTGTAAAATAACCGGTAGCAGTTAGGATGTACCTATGTTGTTTAGAGGAATGGAGGTTAATATCACCAATGGTGTCCAGACCCCATTATTCAAAGGGTTATTCAATAACAACATGTTGGAGTGGAATAACAACTTTGTGTTCTCTTCTTGCATCCTTATGACATGATTCACAGCTTCTTGAATATGCATGGGCATCTTTGAATAGCATGGGAAAATAATCTCCAGCTCTCAACACTTTATGATTCGTTGTGTCTTCCGAAAAATGGCCACTGACAGGTCCATCATGCATGTCCTTCAGGACCTTATCAAGATCTTGTTTCTCAAGGCATCTGAGTAACACCCCATCATAGTTCTTTCTAAATAGGATTCCATGCATCAACTGATATTGTAGAGACTTCAACTAGAGTGCCCTATTCTTCTTAGCATTAAGGTGATCGGGGGTTGTGACATGGTACAAGTAATATTTGAGATCATTAAATGGAACCTTCAATGGTTGGGATATATGGAACCTGTTGATGCTATAGCAGGAAAACCCCCCTATGGACTACACTAGGGTTCAACATGTAGGCAGATATAATCGTCTAAAACTATAATATTTTTTATAACTACCCCGAATATACCCCACATTCATGCATGAAATACAAAGTGAAAAGATCTGGTAACTCTACCTTTAACTCTACGTCCGGTGTCGATCCTTTCACGTTTGATTGCTCCACCGACTACAAGTCTCCTCCCAAGGCTAACCTGCATTCACAAATAGACAAATAGACAACTACAAACATGCATCTCATATATGAATCATGGGTTAAATGATAGTATAAAACATAAATCAAACATAAATATTTGACACATCATATTTCGGGATAGAAAAAATATTCCTTTTATTGATATCACAATGTTTACTTACAATGAGATTGGCGACTTCTCCGTGAACCTGGTTCAGGCTCCTCTTCACCAAGCTCCAACTGCACTTGCACATATCTTTCTCCTCTCACACTTCTTCTAGGGAAATGGCATAGGCTTATGATGGAGGAAAAAGGGCTAGAATGGAAAGTTCTGATGTAAATCTCACAAGGTGGCTGCAAATTCTTAGGGCAATGAGGGGATGTGAAACGAGAAGAGTTTCACTGTTCTTATGCTTATGTTAGGAATGAGACCCCAACACCTCCTTTTATATGACAAAAGGATGGTTATGCAATTGGGTGACCGGCTATAGGTGGTGGGACAGTTGAAAAACTACCCAATAGCCCGTAATCTCAACGAATTCCTTGCAACTTTTGTGGGTATATGCGGGTTGTAATGGTGCAACTAGCATACGTATGCGAGCTGTAGTGGTGCACAAAGCATGTGTACACGAGCAGTAGTAGTGCAGGGCATGTACATCCTCAAAAATAGTGTTTTTAAGAAGAGTTGCTCAGTGATGGATTGGAAAAAATAGCAAGTAAGAGGGCCAAATGCCAGGTATGCATGTATGGTGTGATTTAGGGTTATAATAGATGTGCCCTAATGTGTGAGTTCAGAAGAGCATCTGATGGCCGAAATACATTACAAAATTTTCACCAACGTACGAAGCGAGTGAGCCCGGGACTAGAGTTCGGGAGGTGCCATTTGCAAAAATAACAATTGTCTCACCGAGGTGGGCATACCCATGCTCGGGATGAAATAAATCATGGTTGCCAATCAAATACACTACAGATCCATGTCATATAACTATATAAAGTGTATCTGCGAGCAATACACAATAGATCTACTTCTCAAAATCAAAGATATACATGTATAGTATCCATCTTCAAGAAGCAAAATGACACCTGATGGCTGGATATGAGGCCTTCAGAGCTCAAGAAACAACTCCAAGATCTTCAAAACTCGGGTAGGAGTGTAATATGAGTGTACAACTTCACTACCCAAAGGTCTTCGATGGCTCATCAGGGAACAGACAAGAGGATCTCGGTGATCAGGCAGAGAACTTCGTTGATTTCGAACAAGGACTTGATTGGACTTTTGGGATGACCAAGCATGAGGATAAGAGACAAACTGCAGAAAAGCCGACTCAAGTTGAGTAAAATTTCCCCTGGACAATAGCACGATAGATGATCAGACTCAAGCAACATGACATTGACATAAGTTCACGATGCAGGAGGCAACACAAACTCTCCATGTGTTTGGAAGGATAACCAAATGAAGGAGGACACAACTCTATGTAGCAAGAACAACTTCCTAAGGTCATATTAAATCCCAATGTTTTGTCCTTACGAAAGGATGTGCTTACGAAAGGACGTGCTTTGTTCAAGGGCGACTCATTGTGCTGCCATAAAAAGAAAATACTTTTCCCGTCCTCTTTTTGGGGTATATTTGATTTTTTTGTCTTTTTCAATAATTTGAAGAGCTTGAAAAAGAATAAAAGAATGCTACGTTACAAAGGAGGAACAAGTGTCACAAGAATACTAGTTCCAAGCGAAAGGAACACACTAATGATCATAGCAAGAAGACATGTGCAGGAAAAGGACACTCGAGGAAAATTCCTCCATGGGTCAAGGTGTCAGGTCGTAAAGGCAAAGTGCTACAAGGCTTGCGTATAAGGCATGCTTCAAAGGTTCAATTTAGAGCAACATAGAGTCGACATTAGGCCAAAACGCAGGGATGCAAATGTGATTACCAAGACACGATGAAACCCCCTTCAATGTATTTTTCACGAGCCCAGAGAAGGTAAGCTTGATGGTTTTTTCATGTTTAGAGAGTCTGAAAAAATGTAAAAGAAGACTCCACTAGGGTACCTTTTTCAAAGGTACTCTAGTCGGCTCGAAAAAGGGGTAAACTAGCACCGAAAAGACGTCTATTCAAAACCATTTTAACGAGTGTGACAAAGACAAGATCACTCGACAATCTTTTCAATTTTAAGGAGTCTGAAAAGAGCTTAACTATAGACTCACAACCTTTTTCTAGATTTAGTCTCCTTAGCTCGAAAAAGTATAAAATCTACTTAGGAGAACTCTCCCGGTGAGACAAATCTCTTGAGGTGTACCTTTTTCCTCCTTAATCTATAGGCCAGAAAAAGTGGTAAACTCATGCCCATAGAATTTTTTTTGAACCGATTTAACGAGTGTGAAAGAACAGGGTCACTCGACGATCTTTTCAATTTTAAGGAGTCTGAAAAGAGCTTAACTATGGACTCCGTGGGGGTTCCTTTTTCATAAATTTAGTCCCTCGGACCCGAAAAAGGGTTAAACTTATACCTGAGAATACTCTTCTAGCAAACCGGAGTTCCTAGAGTATACCTTTGTTCATACAATTGACCATCCGGACCGAAAAAGGGGTAAACTACCGTCGGATAGACGTGCCTTCGAATTTTAGTTTGGCAAGCATGAAGGACAATGAGATCGCTCGACAATCTTTTCATGTTTAAAGAGTCTGAAAAGGGCTTAAAAGAAGAGTTGTTTTCTAGGATTCCCAAGGGTGAGGCCAAGAGTGATGACATATCAAACATATGAGGCTCAATCTCATAATCATGATAGGACTAACAAGGACTCCCGAGCCTAAAGTTATTAACGACGACATGGACACCAAAATGCAACCAGGATCTACCTAGGGCATCCATGTGAAGGTAGTCTCTACCACTAAATTACGACACTTCTAAAGTAGTAATGATGGTTATGTGTCACAATCCAGTGGGATCGATCCTATGGAAAAGTGGAAAAGACAACAAGATGCAAAAAGTGGAGGTGGAATCCTAACTTACATGCAAAAAGTTGAAAAAATGACTTTTACCAAAGAATCTTTAAAAGTGACCCATCCCTCAAAAAGTTTTCCAAACCAAAAGTGAAGTGTATTGTAACATCCAATGAGAAATTGAAGAACCATGTTAAATGATTTTCAAGTCAGAAAAAATGACAAAAGGGCTCAAAAAAGTGGCAAAAAGGGCCAAAAAAGTCTATAAATAGACGTTGACAGCGCATTTTTACCATTGCAATTTGAGAATTAACCAAAAATCCAAAAATACCCCTTTGTGAGAATAGTTGATTTCAGGAGCTTCAGAGGATGAAACAAACTTCCGCTCAGACCAAGTAAGTACAAATTAACCCCTCTTGCATTTCCATACTTCCTTTTTGCATTTATTTTAGTTTTTTGGGGGGCACGCACTCCTAAAAAGGGGCGGCCCTGCATGTACACGGGTTGTCCAAGGACAGCCCATGGGTATAAAATAATCTTCCCACGTGCATACGCGACTGTGTCCAAGACAACCCGCGTACACCCTCAAAAAGGTATAAAAATGAAAATACAAGATCTGACTTCCTCAATGAACTTGTCATTTGACAGGATGTATGTCCATTGGAGAGAGAGGGAGCACGAGGATATAGATATCTTGGTCGATGAGGACCCTGCAACTATGGCCGCATTAAGACAATGTGGTTTATGGAAGTTTTCCGGTGTCCGTTCATGAGGGCATAACCCAGGCTGTTGAATGCCTTGGTGGATTACTGGCACCCCGACGTTGAGGCGATTATGCTAGAGAGGCAGTCGTTGACTCCAACAACTGAAGACATTTAATTTATGACTGGCCTCTCGAGGAGAGGTGAACCAGTCAACTTGTGATCTTTTCCCCCCGGGCCTCATAACATTTCTGAGTTGATCGGACTATATTGCGAGGATGGCACTGAGAAAGCAGGTTCTCAAGTGTCAATCCACAAGATTACCAACCTATCACTGAAGGTGATAGTTTTTTTATTGGGTAGATCACTTGATCCACAGCCTTACATCAAGCCTCCTGAGCGCACATGCATTGTCCAGTACAGTGCTTAAATGCATGAATCTTCGACTGGAGCATGACCATGCTTGACTGCATGAAGAGACAGCTCATTGAGTGTCACAGGCGGCGGAGTAACAAGAACTTCGGATTCGGTACCATTCTATGCTCATTCTTCTTTGAGAGGGTACCTAGTCTCAGTCCACGAGAGATAGTGCAGGGACATGTGGCCTCACTCCCAATAGTGTGTAGATGGGCAGCATTGCTGCCGCGACAAGGGGGAGGGAGG
>JASDQU010586975.1:11896-26248 GCA_032191745.1 Picea mariana | reverse complement strand
ATCTGTGTGTGTATTTACATATTTTATGTCTTATGGATCACATTTTTACAATGTATGTACATGTGTATGTGTGTGCTTCTTTCTATGTGTGTGCAATATGTCAATCTAATACTTGATTAGCTAGAGTATTTGTCATTTGATTTAGTCTCCTAGGAACATGGATATATGTAATGTAATCAAAGCAATGTTCTAAGAGACGTACCCTAAGGAACCGTTGATGTAGAGTAGGATCATAAACGCGGTAAACCCCATTTAACTAGGACACAACCAGTTGTGCATCTAAGTAGACCCAAAGGTGAGATATAACATGCAACAAAGCATCAGGAAGTAACTCTATCACTGCGTTGTATTCACCAACATTGTTTGTGGCGTCACCTAAATAGATACCTTTAGAAGATAGCAACTGGCCCTGAGGTGTGAAGATCACCCAAGCTACGGAAGCAAGCCTCCGAGTGTGTCGGTTAGTGTCGTCCGCGAACCCAATGAACACCTCTGATTCACTTGACATTTTCCACAGTAAAAATATGACATCAATAACGACACATCCATAAAACAAAAAGATAAAACAAACTAACTGTATAAGAACTATACATATGTACAATAAGTCACCCAAAGCGACCCACCTATGAGTAATACTTCTTGAGGTAGAGCCCATTTCTAGGCTCCGCTAAAGCGTTCCCCTCAAATTCAACCAGACGATAAGCGCCCTTCTTTAGTACCTCCTTCACAATGAAAGGTCTGAACCACATGGGTTTGAACTTGCCTGCCCCCAGGGGATCCTTATCTTCATCATAGACCAGGACAAGGTCACCTTCGGAGAAAATCTGAGGACGAATGGACCGATCGTACTGACACTTGACTATTTTCTTGTGAGCCTCGCTAGCCAAGGTTTCATTGCGTCACTACTCGAGATATAATAAGCATTCCTCAAGCGATGAAGGGTCTGGAAATAACTATACTGCCAACTTTAAAGATGGGATCCGACACTCTATTGGCAAGACTACTTCCAACCTGTAAACGAGTTGAAAAGGTGAAAAATCGGTGGCAGTATTTACATACGTTTGATAGGCCCACAATGCTGAGTACAACATCAAATGCCAATTTGACTTGGCCGAATTGATCGTTTGTTGTCGAATGGTTTTGAGAGACTTATTCACAGCTTCCACCTGACCATTCTCTTGTGGGTAGTAAGGTGATGAATGCTCTTGCCTCAACCCAAGATTTGATGTTAACTCTGACATCATTTTGTTATGAAAGTGACTGCCATGGTCACTGAAAAACTCCTTTGGGATGCGAACCTTGCTATTATCTGATTGAAAATAAAGAGATTTGTTGTCTCTCCATCATTATTGAACGTTGGCATAGCCTCAACACACTTTGTAAAGTAGTCTACTGCTAAGATGATATAACGATGCCCCCTGGCTGAGGCCGGGTGGCATGTAGTAAAATCAATCCCCCACTTGGTGAAAGGACCAACAATAATGACGGGAAGCATGGGAGCGGGGTGTGCCCTCATCTTCCGAGAGAAGATCTGACATGGGTGGCACTTCTTGACCGATTCAACGCAATCTTTGATTAACGTCAACCAAAAGTAACCTACTTGTAGAATATTTTGGGTTGTTGCCAACCCAAACAAATGACCACCACATTCTCTAGTGTGACAGTCTTTAAGAAGGAGTTTTGCTTCTTCATGAGTGATGCAACGACGAAGGATGCAATCTACACCTTGACGATACATGGTGTCATCGAGTATGAGATAGTTTTTTTCATGATGGCGTATACGACGATGCTCATCACGAGAAGTAGATGTGGGGCACTTCAAAGTCTGGAGATAGAATAGTATATCTCCATACCAGGGGTTTGAAGATGAAATCAGAAAAAGATATCCTTTAATCGGTGATTCTTCGGACGTAACATCACCTGATTCGACCTGAAGTTCTGAGATAAGTTCTGCAAAGACCAATGAATTTTTGGATTTCGCGGAAACAAAATCCAAGTCAAATTCTTGGAGGATAACAATCCATCTACTGATATTTCTGTCGATGACGCGTCGTGTCAACACATATTGAAACGGATTCACGACACCAACGATGGTGGTCTTACAAAGCAGAATATAGTGATGAAACCATTGGACAGCATGCACTACTACCAATGCTAACTTCTCAATGTGGGAGTAGTTGAGTTCTGGTCCAACCACGCCTTGTCTCAGGTAATAAATCACATGCTCTTCAAGCAGATCATCCTATTGAACCAAGACCATATTGATGGTCGACTCTGCGGTAGCCAAATACAATAAGAAATCTTTAATATAATTGGGAGGCCGGAGCAGAGGGGCGGGCGTGAGGGCATGTTTCAACGCTTCGAAAGAGAGTTGACCGGCTTCATCCCAATGGAAAGGGACTCCCCTCTTTAGTAAACGCATGAACCCTTTAGTGATCTCGACATAGTTGGTGATAAAACTCTGAAGAAAGTTGGTTTTTCCCTGTAAACTCTGAAGCTGAGGGACTGTGCATGGGGGAGGCAATTGAACTATCACATCAACCTTTAGAGGATCGACCATGATCCCTGTTGTCAAAACTATGAAATCTAGAATACGACCCGACGTCACGCAAAAGCTGCATTTGTTTGGATTTAAGCGAATACGATAGTAGCAACATCGTTCAAAGATAAGTCGGAGGTGCGTGGGATGATCATCTCTCTTACGAGATCGTGATGCTAAATCATTGAGATAGGCCTCGACTATGTGTCTTAGGTCATGGAAAGCAAAAGACATGGCCTGCTAAAAAGTGGCTCCATCATTCTTCAGGCCAAAAGGCATCTTCTGATAAGCAAATGTACCCCATGGACAGATAAAAGTTGTTTTATGCTAGTCTTCGGGCTTAACCTGTATCTGATTGTATCCCAAAAAACCATCCATGAAAGAAAAGACCTCAGAGCCTGCACAGGCCTTGTTCAAATCACGGAAGTCCATACATATGCAAATCGTTCCCTGCTTTTTATTGACCGGAACAGGATTTGACACCCATTGAGTCAACTGAATGAGGTAGCTGAAACTGACTTTGAGTAGTTTCTCTACTTCAGCCTTAATAGTTGTTGGTTTTCGAGGATTGATCAGACAAAGTTTCTACCGGAACGGCTTGGCATTATGATAAGTCATTATTTCATGTTCGATGATTATTGGCTCAATGCCTAGCATTTTCTCGTAAGACCAGGCAAAAACATCGTGGAATTTCTTAAATAAATCTGTGTAGATTCGAATCTCCTCGGGGGAGCAGTCTACTCCGACGAAGACATTCTCCATGACGCCAGGGGTTCTAGAGATGTCAATAGGTATCGTTTCAGTGATGGTTTCCATATTTCCCTTAGCATAAACAATGTGTGTAGCCAGAGGATTAATAGGAAAAGATCTATCTCCAGTCATAGTCAACACGAATTCTCCTACCTCTATTCTTCTTAACTCTGGGAGGAAATAAGATCTATGATGAAGATCATCCCAGGGTCTATCTAGACCAGTCAATGCCTCTATAATCACCTCATCAGAGGAAGGACCAAGTCTAAAGAATCGATAGTGGCAAGGGAATCTTGAGCCCAAATAGGCTCGAGAATTGGATCTAACTCCAGTGTAGGAGTCGGATCGGGGTCGGTCGAAGCTTGCTCGACAATAGAGCATGCAACTTCTGTCGCGAACAAGGGCATGGCATTTCCAGGATTCCCTGTCCCTTCCATCGAATCCAATGGGGAAGAAAGAGTCCATGGATCGGTAAATTAAGTCGTATGAAATGACGACACTTGAAAAATCTCAGCCCTAGGCTGGTCGGGGACAACCGATATCATCTTGACATCGCCTAAAGGAGGCGGGTAATCAAACATACCCATCAAAGGTGGGCACAAACCAACCCCCATGTTGACGATGTCGGGTTGTGGTTTGTCAATCATCGGGACCGTGGATGCCCCCGATGAAGGGTCAGACCTGGAGAAGGACAACTGATCAATGGTCATGATTCGGCCCTCGTGTGGAAACAACAAGACCCAAAAAACTATGACAACCACTACATGCATTGCATATGTCCAACTCCTTCCTAACAATAGGTTGTAGTCGAGAGGTGTATCGACCTCTTCAACTTTGACGCACACGGTCTTACCTCCCAACTGAACGGGGAAAGAAGGCATGATTCCATGTGGTCTGAAAGAACAGTCGTCGAAAGTAGTAAGCAGAGTAGACGACAAACAAAAAACAGGTTGGCCAATGGCCTTCCAACATGCCAATGACATCACGCATGTCAAGGCACCCTCATCAACCACCGTGCGGAAAATGTTGCGAGTAAAATATTTCGTGGGGTGAGCCACTATTATCCAAAACACAATGTGGTATGGGAGACGAGGTTTCAAGTCGGTCGTATCAAGCATGATCATTCCCAGATTATAGGTCTCAATGGATCCTAAGGCAGCTAGTAGAGCCTTTCTCTGTGAAGGGCAGCTCTGGAGGACCTCCAAAGCAGACATCGTGCAAGGGGTTTGTGACAAATCCTCCACCACAGAGTAATTATGGGTGACCCTTGCGTTTGGGTTGTGCTAAGCTTTCTTGAACGCCCCTTTCAGGATGCATGTCATTGTTTCTCCCATTGTCCTCTCAATTTGGAGAGGAACTAACGAGTTTTCATCATCTTTACCCTTTTCAGCAGTGTTTGGCATTCCGTAATCGTGTGCCCTAGTTGCTATGTGAGCGTCACCCTTCAACATATAAATTTTTGTGACCGAGGGGTTACTAGAAGATGGAGGGGATCCTTGACTACCCCCATTCACGCTCGAAGAGGCTTGAGTCAAATTTTTCCCATGTGGAAATGGGTTCATTAACACAACAGGTTGTTGTTGCGCCAATAACTTATGGGCCTTCGCAAGCCGAGGGCATAGGTGAGTCAGGTGATCTTCCATGCAAGGGTTACATAGATACTTTGACTTTCTTTTCTCTATGTTGACCCTGCCAGCATTATTGGTGGGTTTCTTATCCCCCTTACCCTTCTTGTTTCACTGTTTTTTATTTTCGTCAAGCTGCTGGTTGGCCTTCGGGTTTGTCGAATGCACGTTGTGTACATCCAACATTTGACTAGGGGGAGTAGTTGAACTAGGGGTTTGGTTGGCCGTTGTCTGTTGTATCGACAATTGTTGTAATCGATTCGATAGCTGATCGGTGGGCTTCGCTTGTGCTGAACCAACTATGCCATCGTCATGTGCTTCAGACTTGTCTCTAGTCTTGTCAAGGATAGATTGTGGTGCATCTGGAAAAACCTTGTAAAGTAAACCAGACTGAGAGTATATTAATTCAACCTGTTGAGCTCTCATTATTGCCTCTTCCTTGGAAAAAACCCCCAGCGTTGCAACGTCCTTGGATAACTGGGGTACCAAAGACTTAAGGAACCACTCCAACAGGAATGCTAGTGGAACCGATACTTTTATCAAACTCTTTCGACATCGCCACTCTCGGATGTGATCCGAGATATGATCGGCCTTCGTCTGTTCGAAGTTGGCCAGCAATTTGGTGTCGGCATCATATCTCACAGGTAGTTGGAAATGGTTGAGAAAAACCATTTCCAATTCTCTAAAGAAAGAGTATCCTGAGCGATCAAGATTGATGTACCATTTCACACCACTCCCGATGAGAGTGCATTGAAATAGACGCAATTGAACGGAGTCGTCTCTCAGAGAGTTCGATGAGCACCATAGGTGAAACATGGTCACATGATCACATGGATATTCGTTAGGCTTACCTTCGAACATTGGAATGTCTAAGGGCAACTTTGTCGGCATGGGAGGCCAACGCATATCATGATAGATTGAATCCTTTAACCATCTTGACAATTCTGACAAATGCAACATTGCCAGAAATGGTAGTTTGGATTGTTGACTATGTACAGAAGGAAAGGAGCCTGGAATTTGGCTGGCACCAGGTTGTTAGGAAAATTTAGGTTGTTGGCCAGGGTTTTGATAAAAACCATGGCCATGGCCAGCATTCGGATACTTCACTTGTTGAGACGTCATTGGTTGACTCCCGTAATTGGACATTGAGGGTTGGGAAGGGATTTCTCCCAACGTTGTGTTCCAAAGGTTCTGGAAAGGGTTGGCCCCTACTGATTCGACGGGCATTGGTACTGAGCCTTGCCCGGGGTTTCATTGACCATGGAAGGGGTTGCCCTCGATCGACATCCCTGACAAGGGAACTAATCCCTGCCACTGATTCCAAAGTCCCTGTGAGGAGGAGACTCTTGTGTTTTCCCCTTGTGAAGGAATAGTACCTTGCACAATATTTTGTGGTCCAAAACTAGGGTTACCCCTAGCCGAGATGGTAGTTGACGAGAATGTGTTGTTTCCAAATGCACTGAACAAAGAGAACGACATAGAACCCAATAGTGTGGTGTAGGAAGAAGGTCCTTGACTACCTACTCCGAACAAGTTGTAGTTCATGTTTGGCCAGACGAGTTGTTGAGAAGCACCACTAGGCAAAGGGGACGAAGGAGGCATATGACCCCTGCCATAAGGGAAAGCGTTATAGAGGGTTGAGGTGCCCCCCATGGACCCTTGCAAACGAGTGTTTGAGCTCCCTGCCCCCAGACCCATGGTCTATAGGGTGGAGTAGGTGAGGACCGAGTTCGTATCAAATTCAGGCATCCCGTATGAAAATGGAGGACCCGTCGCACTCTGTGTGAACGGTGCAGTGATCGTCACCATAGAAGGAATCAGACTGCTGCCCGAAGTAGAGGCAGTCAAGACCATAGTGGTCTAGACCGGTGAAGGTGAGTTAGGAGGCAGAATGCCCCCAGTAGTGGAAGCCGTAGAGAGAGTGTGAGGACTCCCTGACGAAGTAGCAGCATTTGCTTCCATCGCTTCTTGCAGGACTATCTGACACTCGTGATGTGTTACCCTTGGGGGGCCAAGCTGTATCAAAAGTAGCGCCGACAAGTTAGTGATTAGAGGGTTATACAGACCCATAGCTTCCGCTCCAAGGTCAGAAATAGTCGATTCCTCCGGATACGAGTGTTCTCCTCTCTGAGATGGCTCAGGCACAGTTTCCTGCGGCCCGGTCACCACAAATGACCCTTGTTGGTCAAATATTCGTTGTAACGGTGGCGATGGTGGCTCCAAGTTAACCGACGGCAGGACTAGAAGCCTTCACGACTGGCAGGGCTCTTGATCTTCCACTGTGTGAGAAGATCAATGACACAGTAAGGATTTTTCCAACGTTGAATACCAAGCACACACTAGAAAAGTTCCTACGAGACAAAGCAAGCAAACTACTAACTAGTTGGAAGAATAGTTACAACAGCCAACACTAGAGCAACTTACCGATGAAAGTGCAAGTGCAACTCGAACAAAGAAGAACCCTACAGGTATACTCTGCAAAGCATGGCCCAAAATCTACCCTAGGTACCATGGTATACCCCCGCAGTCACCTGTGTAAGTCCCTAAAATAAAGGCAACTAGGTTTCCAACTCGCGAGCAGTCACCAGGCAGGTACAGTCGACAGACGGGTGGACCGCAATGAGAAGGGTAAATAAGCCTGAAACCTACTGAGGGTATAGGAAGCAAGTGGTCCAGAAGAAAATTGAGAAACTCGAACGGATTCGAGATCCATGAAGCTCCGTGGCAAATGTGACTAACAGTATCCCACGACAAGTCCTCAATATGTGTTCCCCACTACGCTTGGTCCGGTTTTGGAGGGGTCATCTCCGCTAAATTTCCACATGTGGCCTCATGTTTATCCCCTGTGTTAGAGGGGGTCCTGGATAAATTTCACGTTTACTAGACTTTTTACACTCCCTAACACAAACTCTAATGTTTGTTTTATAATCCTTAAAGAGTTTCCACTCCAACCTAAATCAAGGCTCTAGACTAGACTAGTTGATGGACCCTACAAACATAAAGTCTAGTTGATAAATTAGTGTTAACTTTAAGTGGCTTGTCTTAAGTCAAGGAAATGGAAATGAAACTAGTGGTGTGTTTTAAGAGACGAAAGAGAAGAGCATTAAATGAAACTGAAAGCAAAACTACTTCTTTTTGACAAATAAAGATTTGCAAATTTAACTCTTTAACCAACTTTTCGTAACTACTTTTTTTTTGCTAAGATATTTTAAAGGAAAACCTAAAATGCAATTTCGCTCAACTACGAGCTACCTAAATGTTCTAAGCAATCAATAAACAACTTAAGAAAAGCACTCTTTTTCTTGACAAGTAAAGCAACTAACCTAACTACTTAGCCAAACCAAGAAATGAAAACTTTTTCTATTTTTTTATGCTTCAAACAGGAAACTTGAAAATGAATTCTTTTTCTTTTTCTTTTTCTTTAAATCAAGCAAAAAGGGGGAAAAGTGAAGACAAGACAAGACCAAAAATTGACTTTTGGCCTACTGCGGATCGAAGGGAGTCACTGACGATACTAAACAAGTTGATCAAAAAAGACTCACAAACTCGTCTAAAACCCTTTCAAAGAAAACACAAAAGATATTTAACAGATAATCAAACTGATGTCAAACCTAGGCTAAAGGCTGTAACAAAAAAGACAAGTACTAGATCAAGAAACCCCTGAGAAGTATGACTTCAATCAGGGAAGAGATTGACTGCCTCTTCTTCCAGAAAAAATTTCTTGACACAAGCACGTTACTGACACTTAACCAGCCTACATATGTACATGGGCTATCTAAAGGTAGGGCACATATGTATGCATGCAGACCCACTACAGGCCACATGCACCTCTGTAACTTCTCAAAAAAAGAAAACTAACAGGTAGATTTACAGGGCAGGGAGTACTAGTATGGCAGACCAAAATCCCTTAAAGACTCAACAACTTACAAAAACTCAAAAAAAAGGTAATCAAACCAACTAAAACACCCAAAAATATCCCCTAAAACCCTAGAGGTTTCCCCAATATGGTCGCTAGTTCTGCTATAGAGGGAAAACCCCCCTATGGGCTACACTAGGGTTCAACATGTAGGCAGATCTAACCATCTAAAAGTCTCCTACCTTTTACAACTACCCCGAATATACCCCACATTCATGCATGAAATACAAAGTGAAAAGATCTGGTAACTCTACCTTTAACTCCGCGTTCGGTGTTGTTCCTTTCACGTTCAATTACTCCGCTGACTACAAGTCTCCTCCCAAGGCTGACCTGTATTCACAAACAGAAAAAAAGGGAACTACAAACATGCATCTCATATATGAATCATGCATTAGATGATAGTATAAAACATAAATGAAACATAAAGATTTGACACATCATATTTCAAGATAGAAAAAGTATTCATTTTATTGATATCACAATGTTTACTTATAATAAGATCGACGACTACTTCACGAACCTGGTTCGAGCTCCTCTTCACTAAGCTCCAACTGTGCTTCCACGTATCTTTCTCCTCTCACACTTCTTCTAGGGAAATGGCATAGGCTTATGATGGAGGAAAAATGGCTAGAATGGGAAATTCTTATGTAAACCTCACAAGGTGGCTGCAAATTCTTGGGGCAAAGAAGGGATGTGAAACGGGTAGAGTTTCACTGTTCTTATGCTTATGTTAGGAATGAGACCCCAACACCTCCTTTTATATGACAAAAGGATGGTTATTTGGTTGGGTGACGAGCTATAGGTGGTGGGACAGTTGGAAAACTACCCAATAGCCAGTAATCTCAACGAATTCCTTGCAACTTTTTAATTTTTGCAACTTTTGTGGGTATACGCGGGCTGTAATGGTGCAGCTAGCGTACGTACGTGAGCTGTAGTGGTGCAGCAAGGGTGTGTATGCGGGAAGTAGTGGTGCATGGCGCGTACATCTTCAAAAATAGTGTTTTTAAGAAGAGTTGCTCAGTGATGGCTTGGCAAAAATAGCAAGTAAGAGGGCCAAATGGAAAGTATGCATGTATGGTGCAATTTAGGGTTATAATAGTTGAGTATACATCGTTGGTTCATCTTGCCACCCATTCTTCTCTTATTCTTCATCACTGGTACCTTACGTCACTAATTTGCATAGGCCTTGACCTTTCATGATATTGGATGGTTTAAATTCAAGGTCATATTCTTGTAAGGTTGTCATCAAATTTCCTCGTCGCTCTCCCAATTCTCTTTGAATGAACAATGACCTAAATTTTAGGTAAGGGATGACGACTTTCATGTGATTTATTAGAATATAAGGTATGAACTTCTTTACGGCTTTATGGATAGAAAAATCTTGCTTATCCGCCGGGGGATAGTTCAGTTCAACACCTTGTAATCCAGTTCTCATAAACGTGACAAGGTACTCATCTTGTTGTTCATCTTTCTGCATGAGCACTGCCGCTAGGGAGTGATTAGATGAAAATGTATATAGCAAGAAATGTTTGGTAAAATTTGGACTCCGTAAAGATGGTGCAACAACTATGACAACTTTGATGTTTTCAAATGCTTCTTTCTCCACTGATGTCCATTTAAATTGAACATCTTTTTTTTATCATTCTTTGAAGTGGCTTCACAATTTCGACGAAATATGGAACGAATATCCTTACAAAATTGATTCTTCCAAAGAATGTTTCCATTGATTTTTTTCTATGTGGTGGGGGAATTTGTAGAATGAATTTTTTCCTTTTTGGATCCATCGAAATTTTGTCTTTGGAGATCACATGTCCCAATAATATGCCCAATGAAACAACAAAGATGGTTTTCTTGGGATTTAAAGATATCCCATATTTCCTACATCGTTCAAATATTTGTTTCATATGCTTTGAATAGTCTTCCCTCTTCTTTGAATAGATAGTAACATCATCAAGGTAAAAGTGATATTCATTGGCCTTTGAAATGTAGCTCATGTGTTCATCAAGTCGAAGGGCCTTCTTCTATAAGCATACGTTCCCCACTTGGTCCAGAATGTGGTCTTTAATCGGTTGGGTTCTGCTACGAGAACATGATTATATTCTGAAACCCCATCTAATAGAGAAAACAACTCAGATCCCGAAACGAGTTGAAGGATTTGTTCCGTTGAGGGAACGAGGTAGTTGTCCTTTTCGGAAGCACGATTTAGATTCTAGAAACTTATGCAAATCCTGATTTCTCCTAAAAAAATTCTTACGGGCACCATATTAGAAACCCATGTCAAATGTCGAACTTTAAAGATGATTCAGGTGTCTAATATCTTCGTTAATTCTTTCTCTATAAGAGGCTCAAGAGTCGGATGTATCTTTCTGAGCTTTTGCTGAAATGGCTTGATGCCTTCTTTAATAGGGATCACATGTTGTATTATTTGGGTATCATATGTTTTCAAATCATCATAAGTTCGAGCAAAAACATCTCGATACTTCTTAAATAGTTTTGTGAATGCATGTTTTTCTGTGTCTGAATAGCAGGTGCCCAGATTAACATATTTGCATTGTTCATATGTTCCAATATTGACCAAGAAGTGCATTATAGTAGGACTGTTGGTATTTAGGTTAGATGGCCTCCTAAACTTTGATTTCAAATCGAATAGTTTCTCAAGAGTGAAAACATTCTTCGGGACACAATTGGTCTTTACCTTGTTTGCTTCCTTCCGATAGGTTTGTAACTCTTGTTGATGTGTCTCATCATTGATTACTACATCTTGGAAAGTGTCTAAGCTAGTGAAAAAAATTATAATTTGTGTGTCACTATTGAATACTCTCCAATTTGTGATGTTTTCTGGTATGTAAGGCCTGAACATCATTTCTACCAAAAAACCATCATCGGGAGGCATTAATCTAGATGTCACATTGACCAATATATCTACATCTATATTTTTATCATGAGGTAAAGAAGTAATATTAAATGCACCACATGAGTAAAGAAAATTCCATACCTCTTGTTGATATGCCTTTAGATGCAGATATAGGCGATGAATAGTTTTTCTTACATGTCGGATGATGATTTCAGAGTCACCAAACACCTTAAGATATTTCACCTTGAGATCGATGGCCTTTTTAAGACCTTGAACTAAAGCTTTGTATTCTACGGTGTTGTTGGTGCATTTAAACTCTAGGTGACATGATATGAGCATTTTTTCTTGCCCAAGATCGATTAGGACACATCTTGCTCTGGTTTCATCATGTGTCTTAGAGCCATCAAAGAACATGGTCCACATATCAAGAATTTTGGTCTTGTTAGTTGAATTAAATCCTAAGTTAGTTAATATTGTACAAGTGCTATTATGGGTTTGCGGGCAGAATTCAGACTATAATTCTGACAGTATTTCAGATGTCTATGTCCCATAACATCCATAATCAATCTAAAAAAAGTAATTACCCAAGATAGAATGGGAAACACTTTTGGGTTCATTCTTACCTTCCAATTTCGTCACTGTGTGCTTCATATGTGCCTCACTATTTACTCGAATTTGATTTTCCTTACCCTTATATGGAAACCACAAGTGAGACCAATCGGTAGCAAAGTAGCCTTGAAGTTTTTCCGACCAATCTCTTCTTAACCATAACCCATAACTCTCTAGTATATCGACAACGACGATATCTATTGTTTGGTGCACCCTAGGATCATATGATAGTCTTATTAAGACATCCTTGAGCTCACCTTTTGCCTTCACGTATGTCCTATATAGCTATTTAATTCTGGTTCTTGTTATTTGTAGAACACCATTTATTTTTTGGTGTACAAAAAAGGGCATTATGTTAGACGATGCACCTGAATTTGCTAGACAATTATGCACGTTGAAATTAAAATATTTGTAAGTGAGCAGAAAAGGCAGTACCTGAGACTTTGAGAAAGCAACTATACTGGTTGCATTTATGGCTACTGCTATTTCTACCTTGTGTATTTCTTATGCATCATTTTCTGAAAGTATGTTTTCAATAACAACAACCGTCCTTTTCTGAGCATCATTGAGATTAAAAGCATCGTGTAAGATCTCACGTTGTTGCGGTAAAGAACATATATCAAACGTGGAAATATTTGATTTCATTTTATTCATGTTTTCTATCACATTGTAGTCAAGGGCACGTATGTTGGAGTTGTTTATTGTTTGATTAATTTTTGGCTCACATGTTTTGTCGTTGTTTGGCACAATGTTAAGCATGGTGTTATTCCTAGTTGAGGCAGACATACTAGGTTTATCTATGTTGGTTGGGGCAACTTTGCTTGTTTTTCTATTGATTTTCCCTTGAGTTATTCCATTTGGTTTTGGAGGAGCAGGGGTAGGGGTGATTTTCCCGAGAGGAATCTTCTCCTCTTTGGGGGAAGGAATGTTAGGAACTGGACCTTTGTTGTGTAAATTGTGATTTCTTTCTGCAACAACCTTGATAACTCATTCATCTTTGACAAAAATGTCTGCAATATGTTCTTCATCTGATTCTGGACACCAATCCCAAAAAGACATGGCAGATTCTGGGGGAATCTCTTCGGTAGTGTCAATGGGAGCTTGTGTGGGGCTTTCATCATTTAATCTTTGTTGATCTAACAATTGATTTATCACCAGGGTCATTGAGTTGACCCACTGAAGGAAAGTTCGTTCTAGGTGGTTTTGTTGGTGATAAGAGCAAAAAATATCATTGTTGAAACTGTCTAGGTTAAATGCCATATGAGGTGGTTCGGGTGGATTTGGCGAACTATCTTGTCTCTTAAAGAATATATGAAAATTTTGAGGTTTGGACGATCCTTCACCAACATTATTTTTAAGATCTACCACTTCATTCGACAATTTATTTACTAATTTAACCACATTATCGATATCCTTTGGTTCCTTTTCTGGTGGTTTAGTTAACAACAAAGGTCTCTTCCCAACCGTTTTGGTTTCCTCGATATGTGAATGATGTTTATAGAAAGAGAGTTCTCTTTCTATTGTTTCAGCTTAAACAAAGTTAAGTGCCAAAGTGTTCTTGTTATCCCTTTTGACAAACATACCTATGTAAGGAGTTAACATTGTTGTATAATATTCAATTTCCAAGGATTGATCATGAGCTACGTCATGGGAAAATTTGATTAATACATTGAGAAACCTTTGGTTAAAATATTTTACCTTCTATTTCTTGTCCATCTTGATGGCTCCTAACTCTTTGTGTAGAGATGCAGTCATTTTCCTCTCCCCAAATTTCATGATAAACAACCTTTCAAAATCATCCCACTCAGTTATAGAACTGGATGGTAGGCTAAAATACAAAGTAAATGCTTTTCCTGAAAAAGTACAAGGGAAAAACCTACAAACCACGTCTTCATGTTGGACATTTAGTAGGTGAGTGGCTAGGAAAACGTTATTTAAATGGTCTTCTGGGAACCCAGATTTATCTCGACCGAATTTTGGAAGGACTTTATCAAATTTTCTTGGCATTTCATGTAACGGTCCCGCCAAATTCAGAGCACCTTGGGCCCTCCAATGAGGT
>JASDQU010586975.1:0-11851 GCA_032191745.1 Picea mariana | reverse complement strand
AATTATTATTTCTAAAGTGATTTCTAGGTGTTCACCTTCAAGTTCTTCCTTGGGTTCGACAAGGAAACGTGCAACTCGACTCAAGGGTCCCAGAACTTCTTGTAGGGAAGTTTCAATGAGGTCGTTTATGGAGTCTACATAAAAATGAGGATCTGTCTTAGGCATTTCTACATGGGTTGTTTTCCTCCTAGGAAGCTCAGAGGTTGTTGGTAACTTACCAAGTAGCTTTGTGTAAGCATGTGTAATCCTATGGGTTTTAGAGAGCTCTTCTTGCGGTATGCGAAACCAAGTCTCAGAGCATGTTTTCGAGCTTCTAGAGACACTTCTAAAATTAGGCCTTGAGTATTCTTAGGTAAATTCTTGTTCATATTTGATTCGAGGAAACAAAGAAGGATTGGGATTATTTCCTTAAGACCGATTTCTGTTGTGTAAATCGTTTATATAAGCCATAAAATATGTCCCTCCTTCTAGCGCCAATTCTCTTGATGGGTCCAAATTTGCCAGACAACAGCAAGGAGTACTCCCTGGTACACGATCCCAACTAGAATATGCACCGATTGGATTAGAAGTCCCATCTGGAATTTGACACGGCTACCATTGATACTGTTTTTGGGGTTTTGGCCAGTTATGGACTGATTTACTAATGGGAAAGGATGATGAGTGGAGATGCAATGAAAATATGTAGATGAATACTATGTATGAAACGCAAACTAATCTATTACTAATCTACTCTAACCTATCCTAGTTAGGAGCACACTAAAGCAATCGACAAGTTGAAAAATGACACTAAATCCTGCATAAACTCCTACATAGATAGCTGGAATAGAAGAGCAGAATCATAAGCAAGCTTGGACATATACATATAACCAGATTAGTCCAAATTATAAAATTGTACAAATTAACAACTCAGAAATCTCAAGGCACGAAGATATTCGAAGAAACACTTAAAATTGTAGAATATCATAAATTGCATAAGAGTTAATCCATAAACAAAATAACATTCTTATTGTCCATATGCACAACATTCATCCTCACTTGAAATAATTCACCACTTAGATTGTGTCGCACAAAATAATTCCTTCTCCAAAAGTTGGCCCTGAAACTTATTAGCAGTTTCAACAATAATACATGAAAACTCCAAAGAAAAAATCTTCAATTTTAGTTGACATTGTGTTCCCAAAATAGTTCAGAAATGAAAAATGTTTGAAGAGTCAAATTCCCCTTCCAAAAGGGTCTCCACTCTACTTTATACAATTTTCCAAGTAACTCCTAAGTGACTCTTCACCTTCTTCTTGAAGAAGTGGTTACAAAAATGTTTAAGCTTCTTATTCCTAATGACATGTGTATAATAAGGACAAAATTGAAGTTGGTTGAGAAAAAGACAAAATACAAAACATGTGTTGTCATCATTAAGCCACTATTTTTTCTTTATTCACAAGTTTTGTCTCTGATGTATGTCATCCATATTTCTAGTTGGTCGAAAATGGATCTTATTCTTCTGTAAACCAGTTGCTCCAAATCTGCATTGTTCATGGCCATACTATCTTCCAAGGTGCTCGTGTATTTTGCTAGTGTGGTCATGAAAGCTTGTATCATGGTATGGAGTTTTACCGGTTGTAGTAAGGGCTGATCTATGAGGTCAATGGTGATAGTAGTGGCTGCTTCAACCACTGTTGTCCTTTGATTTGTGATGTCATGCACCTTGTCCACCAACTCCTCTGTCACAATATTTTTTCGATCTCGTCTAGCTTTGGTAGTTTACTGCTATTGATCAATTATTGTGCAACTTTGTGTATCCTTGAGCATATTTCCAGTGATTTATTAACCTCCCTATCGAATTTATACCCCACATGTTGACAATGGTCAAGTGCATACAAGTCTGTTTTTCTATCTTCTTTTGATGGTCTCTATAATTCTGGAGGTGCTTCAAGATTTTCAACAATCCATCTGTTGATGTCGTCGATGCCTTCCGGGATAGTTTTGTATTGTGTTAGATTTGTCTGCATTTGGTTATTTCGCTCAATGATTATCGTAGTTGCATCTTGAAAGAGGTGCAGGTGAGCATACATGTCTATGATGGCTTCCTCTAGCTCACTTCTGACCTTTTCATCACTAACCCTAAATCTTTGAAGACTTCTTTCATCAACCTAACTTGCTGAAGCTTTTCTTCTAGCTCCTTGATCTTTGCTTCTTTCTCTTCATTATGTTGGCACAGTGTCTGAATGTTGTCTACATTGGCGTTCATAAATGCGGAGCCGATCGTAGTTGTATCTATGGGATTTTCCCTTACATATCTCATCACATGATCATGCGTGACAACTGAGATAGGAATTCCTTTTGTTACCAACACTTTCTTCACATGTTCTACACAATTTTTCCTGTCTTGTTGTCATAGGTGGAGCTCCTTAAGTCAAGTACCTCGCTTGGTTGGAATGGCTCCCAGATCCCAAGCCTTAAACTGTTTCCTAATATATTTTTTTCTTTTCCTGTAGTTGATACTTCTAGGATATATTTTTCCATTGGGTGTTATTACCCTCTCTGTCTTCTATGTCCTTTCATTGTCTCTCTTCCTCAACAACTTTGTCAACTTCCTCTTTACCTGTATTTTCTACTCGTTTTGCTGCTACTTTTGTTGTTTCTTCCATTTATGCTTGCTCTTTTTGTTTGACCTCTCACTCTATTGCATCCTTTGCCTCTGCCTCTGCCTTGGCTTTGGATTTCTCTACATCAATCTTCCATCTTCTTCCCAGTGTCATTTTTCTTTTTCATGACTTTCTCCTCATCTCTCCTCTTTTTATCATCTTGTACCTCTTCCACCTCTTCTATTGAAACTAATTTTATCGAGGTAGATGTACGGGGAGATTGTTCAGCTTCCTTTCCCTTACTCTTGGCCTCTTCCCTAAATTTTTCCTCGTCTGTAATACTCCCTCTTGGTTGGCCACGCATGTTGAAAATGACTTCATGATACATCCGGGCGTTCTGGTGAACTTCTTCGTCTTCCCAAAGATCTATGGTATATTCACAAGGCATGCCAATCTTGTTGAAATTCTCTCACACAATATTCTTGGACTCATGTATCCTGTATCGCTCTTCCCCAAAGTGATAGGAAAACATGGTATTTACCTTTGTTTGGGCCTGCTTAGTATTTTCAAAAAAGTAATTTTCAACATGCAACCACAGTGGAGGCTAAATTTCTTTCTTCAATCGGTATAACATTCCTCCAACTCCATGTATGATGGTCTGGTATGCCACTACTTGGAGTATGATTTTTTTAGGCACAAACCAGGGAAGTAGATGGGGTGGTTTCATTTCCCCATATGCCCTTATATAAGTGTCGTTATCCATGAGATACCAGTCACCAATTCTCCTTATGACCTCTATGGCTTTATTAGTCATGCATGGGGGAGTGGTGCTAAAAATGAACTCGTATAGTGGGGCCATAAAGTGCTCACATATTCTTTGGTATTCCATGCGGTACTTGTGCTCCTAGAGCACTTTATAGTACACATGAATTGTTGGGTCAAATGGCTACCAACTCCACCCCATCCTAGTGTATTTGTGAGTTGTGCACATGATGTCCAACAAGTATGATGACATATGGAAGCTTGGAAACGTTCTGAGTTGGGCTCCCTTTACCACAGAGATAGCCACCATGATATTCTCAGACAAGATGTTTTCCCAGTTGAACAATGCTCCCTCATCTACACAATAGTATATCAGAGGCATGTAAGATAGGGAGAATTGTGATGTGTCAGGTTCCCCATATAATCTGCACAACATGGCTACTAATTATTGGTAGGGTCTTCTCAGGGAGCTTGTGGGATATCCACTTTTAGGTCTGTGCTTGAATTGTTAGTCTTCCTTGTACCATTTGGGGAATAGGTCCTTTGGTGTGTACTCGAACTCACTAAGGAGCTTGTTATCTAGCCTCTTTCTTCCTTTCTCAATATGATAACACTTGGCCGAATACTCTGGTTTGTATGATGCTATGGGGTCTTTCCTTGCATTGCAGACGTATTTGTTGTTTACATCTATGTTCTTTAGGATCCATGTGATGGAATCCACACAGGGGAATACTATTGGGTGTGTTTCTACTTTGAAGATGTTTGATTTCCTGATATTCTTGAATACTTGAAGTTCATCTGGATTTTCAGCTTCGATGGAGAAATTGGATTTTTTGAAAATATGGTATATTTCTCCCCATTTCAATGTTTCTCAGTACTTTTCCAGTAGTCCTAATGTATCATCATATGTGTCTCCAATGATTTCTGGCTCACCTTCTGCTTGTTGGCCACTATCGAAGGCCCTAGATCTATATGCATTTCTTGTTGTTTTCTTTTGAGGTGACATACTTGAACTTGAAATGAAATATGAGTTTAACACATATATTAGAATATAACATACAATTGAATGCGACTAAAGAATTTGAATTAACATAGGAATAATTAGTGTCATCACTGGGCAGGGAGTCATCATATGAGGATATTAAAGTGATGGCAGACATGCTTGTGAAACCTGGTGGAAATTTAAGGAGGAACTAGTGAAAAGTGTGCTTAAAAGGAAAAAAATCGGAGGTTGAAGGATTAACTCCTCCGATGCAAATCGGAGGAGTTCGTGCTAAGGTTTATGAGTCAGATGAGAAGTTGTTTGAATTAGTTCTAATCGATGGAGTTAAGAACAACTCCTCTGATGAAAATCGAAGGATTTAACTCTAACTTTTTATGATAACACATCAGATGAGTTGTGTCTTGAGTTCCAGAAGTAAAAAGATAATCGACATAGTTACTTCGAACTCCTCTAATCATATCGGAGGAGTTAACGGAAACTGCCTCAACATAATCGAAGGAGTTACTGTCAAGTGGTCCAAGAAAGGGATGAATGGTCGAGGAATTTTCTTAGAACTCCTTTGATCATATTGGAGGAGTTAACAAGAACTCCTCTGATATGATCGAAGGAGTTGCCATAAACATTTCCAATGAAAGCTTGTGGAAATGGCAGGGGTTTGGTATGGACTTAGGGGTCCGACCGAGAGTGGAAAATGACCTTTGCACCTTGTGCTTGGCAAAGATGCTAGGGTTGGGGCTTCATTAAAATGCACATCGTTTTTAGGGCCAACTAAAGGGGGAACTCAGATATTTAAAGGTCATGTATGGAAAGTAGGGTCATGAAAGTTTCATAAGGGTGTATGCAAGAACTTTAATAGTGTTTGGTAACCACTATTTGTGGAGTGGACTAAGGATAGGGAAATGGGAGAAACAAGGGATCGACATGGAAAAGGGAAAAGAACAATGAAGTACGAACAAAGGAAGAAAAACCCTAACCCTAGTAGGGAAAAAGGAGAATTCCCAAGCATACATGTGAACTTGATGCCACGCAGAGGGTAATGATAGGCTACGAGTTTTATCATGATGACTTGGAGTGCTCTTGGTCTGAAAGCGACTCTTCTCACATCGAATAAGTAGGATAATGAAAAGTGTGGATTGTTCATGTACATATAGATCTGTGAGTTATTTTGTATTAAATGTGGGGTTGGTGGGGCAATTAAGGTAGGAGGACTTGAGAGAAAGTTCTCCGATGAACATTAGATAACTTAGTGGGAAGTCCTTCGATGTTCATCCGAGAAATTTCCTCAAAGTCCTCCAAACGCATCGACAGACTTGGAAGAAACTCTCACGGTGGGAATCAGAGGAGTTAATGTTAATTTGTGCAATAGGGAAAGTTATCAAAGGTCAATATGGGAACTCCTTCGATGTACATCGAAGGAGTTAGATGGAACTCCTCCGATGTACATCAGAGGAGTTAAAACTAACTTGGCCAATTTTCCCATACTTGTTCAAAAATTGATTTTTTCAAGTTCTTTATTTTTTCAGTTTCTTCTTAAGTTAAGTAGCACTTCCCAACAAAGGATTGAAGTAAAGAGAACAGCCAATGTAGAGCTCTCTCGGATCATAAAAAATAAGGGGCTCCATTTTCTCGAAAGGAGAATTGCAAATGGAATGAAGGAAAATTGAGGGTTGTAGTGCCTGTCACAATAGGTTGTCAACACTTCCACTAGTAAGTCTCATTTCTAAATTTGTTCTAGATATTTTCCACCATCCCTATTGGGTGTTGTATATAGGGGTAGCAACCTCAAGTGATGCATTAAATGTAGAGAGTTTCATAGATAGGATTTGAAAAATACACTTATAGGTTCAAGAAAAAATGAATTTGTCTTGGGAAAAATACAAGGCCATGCATGATTAACATAGGGTTTGGTTGCACATTAATAAGGAAAGGTTACAAGGACTAGGGAAGAACAAGAAAGCCTTGAGATATAGACCTTTCAAAAGATTGGAAAATGCATGAAAAAATGTTTATAGACTTAATTTTCCACCTTATATGCACATTTTTTGTAGTAGTAAATGTAGAGAATCTAAAAGTCTACAATCCTTCCATGCTCTATGAGGATGAAGAGGGGAAAGTCTTACCTTGCATAGAAGATATGGCACTAAATGCACAAGAAAAAATGACCAGAGGACATAACTCGACAATAGAACATCATAATTCCCACAAGGGTCAACAAGAACTTTGGTGGGTGGGATAGAAGGGTCATCTACCGATGAAGGCCAAATGGTACTCCAAATACAAAACTAAGGAATTGTTCCTTCATCTACTTCAAAGTAAAGTTTTTGGAGACCCAAAATCTCCCAAAATGGGGAGGGATAATCCAAAATGGATCTACATAGTTACATATGAATTTATTGATGCTCTAGAATTGGGAATATTGAATTTGGGACATATAGGGGTCAATTTGGGTTAGATCCTAAAAACTACAATGAGGACTAGTACAATAAATCCTCTATTTTAGGGTCAAAGAAGTGGAATTTTTGGGTTTCTAACATCAAGGACCTTGGTTTTGGGTGTGTTTATTGCATTCTGCATGTCAACAACTTTCCAGTGGTGGCTTGTTTTCTTTAAAAGGAGGCCTTATGTGAAATTTATACCCCTAGTAAGGTGACAATCCAATTATTTTCTTGTAGATCCAAGTGACAACCACGTTAGCTCACCATAATTCATAGACATGGAGTTAGTAACATATCGAATCCACTAGAGACTTACAAAAACATCATTGATATTTTTGGAGGGTTTCAAAACCGTAAACCTAAACCTAATTTGTTCTATCAAAAACCTAGTTGGAGGAGGGAAACAAGGAAACAAGTTCACTTTCATTAGGTGTCACTATTGTTCCATAGTATGAGAAGTGAGTGTGGAGGAGATACGAATAGATTAGACAGAGAGAAGCATATCATAGAGGAATATCAACAACCATATTGTTTCATATCTCCACAACAAGATTGCACAACTTTGTAATCTATATTGTAGTCTCTGTAATATAAGAAGACCAAAGGCACAATCCTTCATTTCTTGTTGATTTTCCTATATCAGGTTTCTTGGATAAATTTGTGTGATAATGTGTGTGTCTTTGATATTATAGTTTTATTACATCACAATAGTTAAGGAATCTATTTGGTGTATTTTAGTTGTTATTTAGATCACTAAAAATGCAAAAAGAAAAGTTGTGCAGTTGAGTATGATATCACTGTAATCCTTGTAATTGTAGATCTGATTTGGTGACATGACCATTTGAATATTGAAGGCAATTTATATATCAGCCACCCTCACTAGTGGGGCACTCAAATCTATTTTTTACTCAATTACTCAAATGGATCTCCTAGTTGTAAACCGGTTTGGCCTCTAATAATAACATACAAAATTCATATGCAAACAAGTAGAAAATTACATTGCATACACATAAATCATAAGGGACCTAACTTGAATTTACAACTAAGATTTGTAACACAATTTCCATCCATTCAAAGCATTCCACTACACATAATTCAAATATGAGACAAAATTCAAGGAAAATGAATGACAAAAATACAACATAGATAAACCACGCAAAATAGAAATGAATACTTATCATTTGTCAAACTTGTGTTCACCAAACTAATTGTAGGTGAGCACTTCACTTCCTAGTGATAGACATCTATTGTAGATGACACCCCCGAGTAGGGCTATGAGATCATAAGGGAAAAGTAAATCTATTTGGCAATATTTCTACCTCTTCCCAACCCAAAATACTCTTAGGCCAATTATTTCATTACAGGGTACTTCAAGCACCTCTCCAATGCTCAACAATCCACAAACCTTTTCCTCTAAAGCAACCACCAAAACATATTGGAAATTTCCCTTCTCTTTGGAAAATCCATCAATGATCCCCAAGTGCTCTAGTGAAGGTAGGATGTATCTCACTATTGATTGCCCTATAAGAAAATTAGGTATGGTGGTATTCAATTCATATTATTGTCAGACATTAGAAAAGCCATGTGAGTAATAGGTTTTTATGTTTCTCCCATCTATTTACTCATTTTATAGCCATGTGATCTTCCCAATATTAATAAACCTTCATAATCTATCAACCACCAAACCATTTAGTTTGCCACAGGGCATACAAACTCTCAATCCACAAAATCATGGTGCATGTTATAGTCATGAAAAGGGGTTACAATCATGTTATAATATGACTTTATTATAGGATAGAAGGGAGAAGAAGAAGCATCCCCATACAAAAATACAGATTATATATTTCTCATTCTGCATGAGGTACATGTATCCTCCCATGAAGGTAATGGATTTTACTTCAAACACACTTGTGGTCAAAGTTTGGTAAGCTTCCCTCCTTACACAAATGGAAGAAAGGTATTGCATAATAAATAACACACCATCAAAAAGTGGTTGGTTCTCTAAGGGACATGTGGTAGGAAATCTTGTACCTAATATGGACCTCCTTTTTTCTTTTGTTGTCATGGACGATACCCTTGTGCTCCTTAGTGATCATTTGGTGGTTATTATATTATATAAAATGTTTATTTTTTTCATAACCTTTAAACATAAACTAAAGTGCATCATGATAATAAATCATGGTGGTACCTTAGGAACACAAACATTACACCATAACCAAGCTACCCACATCTCAAACCCATGACCATTCATTAGTCGAGTTTTTATATTGGAATATTTACAAGTCATATTAACATATTTACATCACGAGGTCATCGCAATAGAATCCACCTAGCTTGACACTTGTCAAAATAATCACATGATAACCATATTTACATAATTTGAACCCTAAGGTCAAAGATGGGGTATTACATATAGGAGTAGACATTTAGATTGAATCATTTCCTATGCTTATCCAAGTGACTACCTACTGATTTATTTATCAAGATCCATATACTACTTTGGTTGCTATAGAAGAATTGGACAAGAACCACCAAATCGTAAAAACCTAACTAAAGATCATACCCCCTTGGCCCTTTTCCCTTTCCTTTTCTTGATTCTAGACCAATCTACAAGTTTGGATATTCTTGGAACCCAAAATGTCACCAATTTCTTTGTGCAATCTACTAAAGTTTGTAAGGATTTTTTCTATTTCTAATTTTGAACTATTTGACTCATGTCTCCACTTTTCCTTTCTAGAGGAGCTACATGAACATTTGCCAAAAATACATGCTTATTTTTTATTGAAGGTGACATTAGGCTTCTTAAATGGTCAACCATCCATGAGAAGCCTTTCCACCATGTGGATGTACTAATTTCTACTTAGAATACCATGTGAACATATCCCTTAAGTAAGAAATCGCCACATGCCCATGCTCAAAACATTGTCTACAATATAAAACTATATTTTCATAATCTAGTAATTGTACCTTGAGTTTTTTTTTTTCGAGAAAAAAATATAGGTTATATTCCAAGAGAAAGAAATTACAATCCAAAGTTGCACAATGCATATTGTTTACATCATCAATATGTGTACAAGTACCTTTTCTACTTGAACCAAATTGGACCAAAAACTAGTGACAACATAGTCTTCTTTAGTACATAAATTCAAAACTCCATTGAGACAAATATTCATCAAATCATTATATCTATGCTTAGACTAATAACAACCAGAAATAATACATTTTAGAAAAAAAATTCGCTCTCTCTTGGAGATCAAGGCTCCATTACAAAATTCCTCCATAATCATATAATTTTCATTAAGTGATAAAGCTTCTTTAGATATAGAATCTGTTGAAGTGTTGAGCTCTCGATAGATATGAAAAAAACTATTTTGACTAAGTAAGCCCAAAATGGATTTCAATTGCTAACCAATTTGCAAAAGATCTGAATTTTCAATATGAATAGTGCCTAGCATTCAATCGATACACAATTTGGAGTCGCCATAAACCTGCAATTATGCCACATTCCTCTCAGTTGCACATTTGAGTAGTGAAAAGAGCACATTAAACTTCCCTAAGTTGTTGGATCCAAGCCCCATATTGGCCTTATCGTAAATATAGTTCCCTTAAGAGAAATGAAGAAAGAATCCAATTTCACAAACTCTACTCAGGCCCTCACACACATCATCAAAGAACCCCAGGCCTGTTGCTTATTAATATCAAGAGAGCAGACCGTTCTGACTTGTTTATGAATAGTGGAGACTTTATAGAATGGAAGAAACACTAGAGATTGCTACAAAAATTTAAAAGTAGAGACCCCCTTGTCTTCGAAGACACCAACATTATGTTGTAATGCCCCAAGGCCGAGCCCCTGCTGAATTGTAATGATGTTTAGTGAAGTTTATAGGCTGGTGAGCCAAGTATATTATAAGTTGGGAGACTTGTGTGTTTATTAGACCGAAGAGCCTAGATGCTAAGTCTAGTGAGCCTATTTTTGTATATGTAATTATGTAGATCATTAATAAAATACATTGTTGCGTGTAGACCAACCACGAAGAAAGATTTATGGGGGACTAAGCTCCACTAGAAAGGGAAAGGGAAGGGGGTTGAGAGGATAGGAAAAAGGGGCTAAGCTTGAGGGCTTAACACAATGAAGTATTATAATGTATTTTCCTAAAATAATAAGGCTTGGGAAAGAAACCCTATTATCCCAAGTTCCTTTAGGGAGAGGAACGAGCTCTTGGAGAGCCAAGTGTCAACTTAAATGCCTGCAGATTTATGTGGAAAATCCATCGGTGTGGGGATTCACTCACCATTCTTGCCATCCTTTGCCCCATTCCCTCACACACTGAGTAGGCACACAATCATCCATTTTCTGCCATTTTTGAACCCTCTGCCATCATGAACCTATGTAACTTGCATGCACTGGTATTTTGTTGAGCCTGTACCCTAACTTACCTGATTTTTGTTGCTGTGGTTACCCGTTTGACTCAGGAGCTGGACAAAAGAAGCGGGTTGTCAGGCTTATGGTTTTGAAGAGGTAGGTTTTCAGGTCCGTGGGTTGAAGAATTAGGTTTTCAGGACTATGAGCAACTCTCTCCAGGTGAGACAAATTGTTGGGAAAGTGATTTCTCCTGTAGGGAGTACAACAACAACTACAGAGCTTTGAGAATTCTTGATCTGACCTGTTGTTGAAGCCTTGGAAGGGAAGTGGAGAAACCGATGGACTATGGAATAGTGAAGGTGTATATTCTCAGGGTGGGATAGGCATGTGGGGAATGAGATTCTGTGAGTGGTGGGCGTAAGTAGGCCCCTTGGAGGGAATCCTTCCTGTTGCATTGTACAACTTTTCGTAGTCTCAGCCTAGCCTGGGATTTCCTTTACCCTAGGTGGAGTTTAGTCCCAGCTCGAGGGTGACCCATTGCTGATAGCTTGGAGCAGCGTGGTCTAAGGCTGGGAGGTTCGTGGAAGGTATGCTCATAGTTGGTGGTCTTCTCATAAAAATATAAGTACCAATTCTATGTTAATTTTACATGTTGTGTTTAAGTACATGAATGAATTTTATCAGAATTTCTTGTGTTTATTGTCAG